>JAHWFO010057866.1:274747-338345 GCA_023313115.1 Rhysida immarginata | reverse complement strand
TTTAAAAAGATTTTTTTCGAATTTTCATTAAGAATTTTTACTGTATTAATTCTAAGCATTTTCATGTGTTTATTTTTAAGATATTGCAAAATTTAATTTAATTTTTTGAGATTGTTCTGTTTACATCCATGTGTAATTATCCCGGGCAACGCCGGGTACCTTTGCTAGTCTTCTATATATATAAAGAAGGATGTTTGTGGGTCTGTCTGTGGGTCTGTCTGTGCGTCTGTGTGTACGTTTTTTATACAAATCTACAGTTTTAGTCCGATCTTGATAAAATTTCGCATACATGACCCTCAAAGCATGAGGAAGGTCACTGTCTACCTCAGATTTCGAAAAAATAATAAATATCGATAAAAAATCGATATTCATGGTTATGGCAAGGCATTTTAATGAGAAATATCTCATGACCAACAATGCAAGGCAAAGTTTGTACAACAATAGGTATCAACAATGGTATCAACACGCAATTCACAAACGCTCTGCATGAACAAACAATCAATATCTCATGACTAACAATGAAAGGAAAAGATTGTGCAAGTGTAATTATCCCGGGCAACGCCGGGTACCTCTTCTAGTTAAAATATATTTTGAGAACAAAAGAAACCAGTTGAGAATGCGTGGTACTGCATTGCCATAACGATGTTAATTAAAAAGGCATCTTTGTTGTATTCGCGAAGTCGGTCGTTCCGTCGCCAATATTTTTTGAATATTTTGATTTTGACTTGAATAGAGCATCAAAAAGTAAGTAAAAGTTGAAATAAGCACACCTCCTGTCTATTCGGGAACATGGCCAAATTGATGGTTAAACTTTTTGGTTCTGCGACAAGGCTCGAAGAACCAAAATGTTAACCAAAGTTACTTATTATAACTTTACTTACTTTTTGATACTCTATCCGAATCTGAAGCCAAATAAAATAATTCGAAAAAAAATGACAACAGAACAACTAACTTCGCAAATTCAGAAACTATGTTTTAATATCGTTGAAAATACTTCTAAATGGTTTCTCTGCAAAATAACGGGACACATTACATGTTAAGTATTTATGCAAATTAGCTACGAACATAAAAGGCGTGCGATTTCGACGTTTGCGAGTATTTGGAGCTAGCCTAATCTGTTTGCAATTATGTTTTGTTTTAAAGAAAGTTATTCAGTCTATGCAGAGAATGCAAAAGGTGCAGCAATAGTTATATTTGTATTTCCTCTCGCGCATTTTAATACTGTACTTAATATAATTCTTTAATATTTTTGTAATAAAATTTAGGGCATAATCGCCATTACATTTTTTTCTCTTTATTCTATCACTTAGGATATACTGTATATACCAATTTTTCAAATTCCTCAGAAGAAATTTATCCCTATCTTGACTTTTAAACAACACTCTATTTGAGGTTTGCAACAATCTAACAATATTTGAAGCTCTTTTCCTTCGCCCTGCTCTCGTAAAAATGTATTGAAATGAGAAGTTTGTAATCACTCTGCGTAGATATTCAAAATAAAAAAGTTCAGTCTTCATTGTGGCTTTCTCAGATGTTTATGTTGAGTTTTCTCAATTGGGAAAGCATTGCCGTGGAAATGATCCGTTATCTAAGATTCATTAGATTACTATGAATAATTTAAAAGAGGACGCGAAATATACTCTCATTTAATGATCTTTCATTGAAATGGACATTAAAAAACGATTTGTCTTTTTCTTTTTGCAAATATAACAGTTTATTCATTCGTAAAAGTCATTTGTTTACCCTCAAATGTTGCATACACCAGTTATTCTCAAGTGTTGTATGCAGAACTATGCAAATTTCTTAATATTTTCTTTGTCTATCGGGCATCTTAAAAAATAATTTTATAGTAGATATCAAAAGGCATAATGCTTTGTTGATTAAATCAGAGGTGCAAAATAAAATAGAATGTGAATTTTATAAAGTAACGAAAAGACCTTAATCTACTTTTCAACACTGTCACCAAGGTTATGCAATATTTCCGTGAACGTGTTTGTTGCCAATCCCTAGAAAGTAAAAGTCTGCTCCCATTTTCTACAACGAAATCAAAAGCAATGTACAGCCCAGTGACATCCTATTTTGATCTGAATCCAGCGATTAACCCGAATCCAGTCATCGATACATGAAAGACGCTCAGGAATGCTGGGTGCGGAAAGTTTGCTTGCCTCTGTCAGATCTTCTCGCCCCTTTTCAGCCCTTGGCACTACTTAACGGGGTTCCGACGAGACACTACATTGTTCTTTTTACACGGCGTATTTCTCAATGAACTTTCTTAACCGAAAATAAGAAAAAAAGTGTTTTACGGTCTTATTTTTTGTCTATTTTGTCATAGGAATTTTTATCGACGCGGCATAAATGGTTAAAAAAAAAAAAACCTTTTAGAAATACGTTTATAGAAACGATTTCTGTTTGGATAGGTCTACAGGAATAAAACCGATTTGTAATGGGAATTAATATTAAATTTAAACCGGTAAAAAAGAGTTGTTAATTTTTGATATTTTTAATGAGAAAGATGCAATTTTTTCATAGATTATATTTAAAAATGGCGAGTAATTATTCGCTCTAATAGAAAATTCTGACGTATACTTTATGTTCATCTATCTACAGGGAGAAAATTCTACCAGTTTCTATAGGCTTGACGTCAAAAAATTACTTCCGATTTAAATAGCCATTTGTATGACAGATCATCAATCAATCTCAGTAAAATGTAGGAAAAATGATATATCAGAAAGGATTCAGGTCTCTTCTTCATATTTTTTCGATAATGTGATAATGTTATTTGCTACAATTCAAAAAGCAATAATGAACTACATTGACGTGTTCGAATCACGTATTAGTCCAATCTTAAAAGTGCATACTTAGTCCTAGATTTCTCTTTTTGACCGTGATTTTTCCATGTGGTTTTTATAAAGGATTCGGATAAATTTGTAATAAGGTGATAATTCCTTTGGAGTTATTTAACAACTTCTCATTTCTTAATAACATTTAGGAAAGAAGAAAAGACAGAAATATGAACCCCATACTTTTCTAATTAACAATAACTTTGAGCGTTATGAAAATCATTTCTGCATACTTAGACAAACATGGATACTATTTGAGATTTTTTGCACTCTTCTATAATTTACCGACGACGATGATAATGTTTTAACACTGATAATTATCTACAAATTAGCCATTATCATTTACATAACAATAGTTGCGCGGTTTTTGCTGAAATTACAAACACGATGACAAATATAAATTGTTCCTACCTTTTTGAAGGCGTTAGAACAAAGGGAAAATTGGTTTAACCTGTTAAAAATGAACAAATTACCACATTAAGAATTTTATGCGAGTGAAAACCACCTCTGGTAAAATAGTGAGGAGGTTAGGGAAGGGAAGGGGGGGGGGTTGTTGACGAATAATTTTCAGCCTTGCAAATGTCCAGGCATCCTCTCAGTCAAAGGACTCTGCCCCATTAGAGCCATAATAACGCACCGAGCCGTAATTTCTGGGAGCCATTTTCCTAATGACGGGACATTGCTCGTCCGACTCCATTGTATTTCTTCTACCTTCATCACAATGAGCAATTAAAGTGGAATGACTGACTTTTCACATAAAAACATGGCCGTATTGTTCTTTTTTGACTGTTGGAATCGTTCTTTTTTCTCGTGAAATACAGTCGTTCTATTTTATGTGTTGTCATTAAATAATTTCTTGGTAAATTGTTCTGTGAAAAAAAAAATGCTGCCAATGTTTTCGAATATACATTAATTAAGCACCATATCTTTAGTAATAATAAACATACCTGGATCGAGTAATAGTTAGTATAAATTATATTGGAATAAATTCTTTTTTATCCTTTAAAATCGAAATATTTAACCAATTCATAAATAATATAAATTTATTAAAAATTAAATTTTAATAAAGTAATTGTTGATATAGTTGGGATCAAAATTAAAAGATTACTTACGTTTTCCCCTAAAAACGTGAAAGTTAAAAATTAAACATAGTATAGATAATAAACGAATAACTATTAGTAATTAAACGGGCATAGAGTGTTAAAACCTTGACAAAATTGCTTAGCATTTTACATAGAGACCATCCTGTCAAAGCAAAGAAATTTCTCCAGCCTGTTTGTGTAATTTTTTTTTCATTTTCAGGAGCTAGATTGTAATTATAGGTGATTAAATTTTTATTTTTCGTCCAAATAAATTGAGATTAAGAATTTGTATTCATTGTCAAAGGATTTGGTATCTTACAAAATGACATTTGCAACGAGATGTCCTTATTACAAAACCTATCAAAATGCGGCAATTTTTTTTTCTTTTTATACAGGGTGGTCCATAAGTCTGTCCCCCCCTTTTATTTTTTGAACCGAAGCAGATATGTCAATTTTGATGAATCCAATGAATAGGAAGTTGTGGGTGGCCTATCCCATGGTGCACTTTTCATCATCCCAAATATGCAAATTAGGACACATTCAAAATTTATCTCAAAAACCGTAAGGGATAGAGAAAAAAACCCAATTGCAAACTTGTTCAGCATAAAAAAACAAACAAAACAAAAAAAATCATCCAAATCGGACCAACCAATCACCCACAATCAGAAGATCATGTTGACCATTTCCGGAACATTGTAGCTTGCCATCCTGTAATTGTTCTGTCTTCTGTGTGCTGAAACATGCCTTTTATTTGCTTTTCCGCATGAAAGTAAATGCGAGTATGGTAATTTATGTTAATTTTTTGATTTGCATGCTTTACATGGCGGAAATATCAACATTCAGTTTTCCTTGTGCAGTGTGACTGTTTGTAAGATACAAACAGTTCACCACGTGATTGTGGGTGATTGGTTGGTCCGATTTGGATGATTTTTTTTTTGTTTTGTTTGTTTTTTTATGCTGAACAAGTTTGCAATTGGGTTTTTTTCTCTATCCCTTACGGTTTTTGAGATAAATTTTGAATGTGTCCTAATTTGCATATTTGGGATGATGAAAAGTGCACCATGGGATAGGCCACCCACAACTTCCTATTCATTGGATTCATCAAAATTGACATATCTGCTTCGGTTCAAAAAATAAAAGGGCGGGACAGACTTATGGACCACCCTGTATATGTGAGCATGTAATCATTTTGCAACGTAAATTTTAAAATTTCTACAGAGGCATTGCAAGCTTCGAAAAGTAGACGGAAAGAATTTTGAAGGAGAAATTAACATAGTCCTTCCTTGGTTCAAAAGGTAATATCATATCTTTCGTTTTCTTTCTCTCTCTCTTTCTCTCTCTCTCTCTCTCTCTCTCTCTCTCTCTCTCTCTCTCTCTCTTTCTCTGTCTTTTTCTCTCTCTCTTTCTCAAGCGATACACCCTCCCCATACTTATATTTTGTCTCTCTCTTTGCTCATAATCTTAGAGAGTTGGGGAAGTATAATTTATTTTAACTTGTCTTTGACTACTATGTAAAAGTATTTTGCTTTTAGAAACTGGCGTTATCTCTTGTGAACTCAGTGCCCCGTAAATTTCACTTTCATGATTTCCCCAATTAATTCATCAAATTAATGTTATAAAATAAGATAATATTCAGCCGAGATACATATTGGGTGTTATTTTTGAAGACATTAACAAATTTTCCTTTCCGGATTACTAGAAAATGTGTTTCGCTTTTTGCATATTTTTTGCTCTTTTTTGCCTTTGTTTTTAAGCTGAAAATCCTTAATCTTATTCTTTAAGTATTCTGCATTTTATGGATGACTTCTTAGGTTTTTTACCTATCTCAGCGTATTTCCTTTGGTATCTGTTGAGTAGAGTGAGTATTTTGTGGAAGCACTGCTTCCGTCCTACCCGATCAAATGTACTCTACACGCCAATGTTCGATTGGCATTTGTATCCTTGACAAAGTAAGAAATAAAACCCAAAACTAGTTCGCATTTTGTATGTTTTCGTTTCCGCTATTTACTGCAAGCGCTTAATCAACAAGGGCAGTACAGAGAACTCTCCATTCCGAAGCAATGATACTGCCAGCAATGCACCTGAATAATCGTATATAGAAGTATAACGAAAAATTTTCTTAATTTCTTTGTCAGATGATGGGCGAACGAATTAGAAATCTTCATCATCACTATCAAGTCTTCATATTAGAGGCTACCAATATTCTATAGCTAATATTATGTCCAGCATCATTCGGATCATGGATGAATCGCTAGTGTTTTTGCGGGCAAAAGAAAGAACGATGTCTTTAGAAATGTGCTTTTCAAAGATGAAACAATCATAGGCCCCAACAGTACGTGTTTTTCTCACAAAATTTGCACATTAACACGACCATAAGTGCAGGGTGCGTTATGTGCATTGCAGTAATGTGTACACTAATATCTATACTTTCATCTTTACAAAGTATCAATGGCGAACTATCAGCTAACGCAAGAAATGAAAAGATACACAGTAAAATTGCAACTTTATTGAAAGTCGCCAGATCCGTTTGTGAACAAAGTTCGGAAGGCTCAGGCGGGCATGTGTCTCCTGTAGCTAAGGGCAAATAGCACGCACAACGTTCTAACAGTATGGGAACACCACAATTTGTAAAACAGGCGCAAAACATTATCGATGCGAACCCAGGAATATCCATCAGAGCCATCGCCCGAGATCTCCAGGTTTCCGAGGGTACAATCTGCATTGTGGCGCATGAGGAGCTTCGTTATTACTCGTATATTCTGAGGAAAGGGTAGTTCATGTCGGCGAAAACACAAGAACAACGATTCCAATTAAACAAGGTCAAACATCCGGAGAACCTGGCCTGCTCTGTTTTGTTTTGATTTTTTCCGCCGAAAAAAATTCGATCAGGATAGATAGTTATGTGCGGATCCCTCGGATGTCCCACGTGTTATGAACACCAAGTTTCTCGCAACTGTGACGGTTTTAGGGGTAATGAATAGCGAAGGACACGTCATGCCACCCCACTTCTTTCCACAGGGCCTTCGAGTGAATGCTGATATGGCTATATTGCGGTGCTGCAAACAGTTGTGAAACCCTGGATAAGCAGCGCTCGGAATGGCAGGCCAAATGTCTTTCAACAGGACTCTGGACCTGCACATAAGGCTGTGACAACACAAGAATGGATGTCAACCCATCTGCATGATCACATCACACCGAATTTGTGACTACCTAATTCGCCAGATCTCAATCCCCTGGGCTATTACATGTGGGGCGTTATTGAACGGGAAGCTAATAGACATTCCCACAATACCCATTAGTTCCGTCAAGGCCACCATTTGCAGGTTAATGGCCGACATCCAGAGGTGGCCATTTAATTCGGGCATGTCAACGCTTCTGGTCTCGCATCGAACCCGTCATTGCGGCTAACGGCAGTTATATCGAATAAACCTATTCTCCATCCAGTATCTGTGTACCTAATTTTGTTTAAATAAATTACGTTGTTTGGCATATACAAGTATGATGTTTTGTTTTACTATCTCCATCGTGTCCTCAAATATCCTACGCATCCTGTAATTGTATTAAACTGCAAATAACTCATAGTAATAAACAACAAATACAGCATCAATTTCAACGATGGGTCGAATAGCTTGAAAGAGAACACTTTCTTTTCATCACATAATAAAGCTATCCAATTTCCACATTTCTAATCACAGTTACAGTCTCTTTTTAAAATTAAAAAGCCGCAAGCGTTAATTACAAAATATCCTAAAATAACAAATGAGATAAAGCATCTAATTACCTTATAAACTGTGGATATCAATAATATTTCAGTAAATAAATCAAATCCGCTTTTCCAAAGTAAATATTTGTTTACCATTTTGTTCGAACACTTAAATTATTCTGCAACATATTTCATTTACGAACATTTGAGATATTCGTCAAGAACGTTGTTCGTTAGAAAAATTTTTTAATATGTAGAGAATGTAAAATTTCTTTGAATATTTGAAGAAAACGCATTTCCGTAAAAGCTCGATTTGAGGCCCGGGCTTTTATTTGTAAAGACGGTCTTGACCCACCGGCCATTAATCGAGACAGGTTTCTATTCAAGACCCGGCGTTAAGAGCAATTCACTAAATTTTGACAAGCATCTTAGTGGGATGCATCTTCAAAAAAAATTATTAAAAACGAAATTTCAAAGTTTTACATCATTAACTACAGAAGTTTGCTAGTAGATATTATCGTCTTCTTCGGAATCGCTGGAGATGACTGCTTCATTATTATTAAGTTCTTCCTCATCTTCTATCTCTTATAACATAGTTTCTGTATCCCAATAGATTGGGCCTTTATTCGAGACCGGCTTTTAGATGAAATTTTTAGATAAATACCCAGGCTTTAAATCGAGACCGGCTTTATTTTATATTCTCGGCTTCAAATCGAGCTTTTACGCTATATAAATATGTTTATTTAAATTTTTTATGTAAACTGCTTTAAATGCCGTTTGTTTTGTAAATCTGTAATTAATATTACAGATTGATACATCGAATTTGAAATGAGAAAACGGATTTTGCTATTTAAATCATGCCACTGAAAGCAATTGACCATTATATAGCCCATCTTTTTTTTTTCAAATGAAAGTTGTAGATTTTTTAATTCCTCTTTCAAAAAACGTTTTATTTTCTTGTCTACACTATTAAATTCTAAAAAGTTTAGAACAGCGTTGGTGTTAATTTAATTTTTGTTTGCAGGTGGATTTAATTGTAAAAATTATAAATTACTAAATTTTGAGTATGTACTATTATATGCACATATCGCCCCTCACTCTCATAATTAATGAGAAAAGTCTTAGCAAAGCAGGTATAGCGGAAGGGGCTCTTAGTGGGAAATAATAATAAATTCTAAGCTTGAATTGGTTTTGGTTATTTTTTTCTTCATCATATCAAAAATCTATACAATTTAAAATCATTTTCCTCGTTTTTTTTTTTGTTTTATTTTTTGCTTGTTTCTGCTGCCGATATTTCCCAGCAAAATCCCACCGGAAACATTTTTCATACATAAATTGTAAAAGAGTACTTCAGGACAAAACTGACGCACACGCTTTTCATGTCGGAGGTTCACTCTCATCGCGTTTCACTGCTCGTCACCATCATTATGGGATTAAATTCTATGTTTATTCGTCACATGCTCTTTATTTCGTTGATCTTTACAGGAATAGTCATAATTAAAAGAAAACTGTTTTAAAGTTGAATAAGACTTATTTGAGCACCTGCCACTTAATCATGATGTGATTTTATGAGTAATAATTAATCTATAGAAAGTCCATAAAGTAATTCGGAGGAGAAATCACGACGCTAAATTTAAATTTAGATTTTCATTATAAAGAGATACTGTATATGTTAAAGGGGGGGGGGGGGCAATAAAAATTCTTTAAATTACATTTTTTAAATATTGAACTGCGTATAACTTGGACATAATTAAGTAAAATTTTTTGGGAAACGGGATTCTTTTTGAATTCGGTATCAGGGCACTAGTTTTGTGGAGAACTCCGCGTTGAGAAATGACCGGAAGAAGACCAGAGAGAGTTTGGCAGCCAATTCGACAGCCGATTCGACGAGTGTAGGATAAAATGATCCCCACAAAAGTTAAAAAGGATAAACGAGACATACAACATATCAGGGCCATAGAGAAGAAATAAGATAATCATCTTGTCTATGATCTTGGCCGATAACACTGGTCAACACACATTTTGCTACCAATCATGTAAAAGTCATTTTATGGTAAATTTGTTGCACTGATTCCGAATATGAGATCAGTTTTTTCAAATTGGCTCTAGTTTTTGAGATATTTAATATAGTTCATTTTCTACGTTTCAACGTGTATATTTATCCAGTAGAACTATAACTTTGACAAACGTAGGTTTTCTGGACTAATTTGAGTGTGCCGATTCCTTATCTGAACTCCAAATTTTTCTATCACGTCAGGATGTTAAGTTTCAGTGGTGTAAAACAGTCTCCTGATGTCAAATTTAAACAATGGCTACCATTAAAATTTAAACTATTTTTATAACTCGAGATCTTGACGTGATAGGGAAATTTGGAATTCAGATTTGGACTCAGCACGCTCAAATTAGTCTAGAACACCAATCTTCCCCGGTACCAAAACTGTTGTTGACCAGAGCTATTGGTAGTCATTTTATTATGTACACAATTGTTTTTGCAGATTACAAAAAACTAGAGCCAATTTTGCATTTCCACAGTCATATTCGTGTTCAGCACATTCAACTCATTAAGAAATGGTTATTTTCATATCGGAAGCAAAAAAGTTTTGAAAATTTGTTGCCCAGTGTAATCATCTTTAAGCTGGCTCGACCCCTCCTAAGCTAAAAAAAAAAAAACAACAGAAAATAACAAAACTGTGGGTCATAGACAACGCCTTTATTTAAACAGAGTGAAGGGTGTAATAGACCGGCGCGGGCCAAAATCCCGACAGCAACAATCCCGACAACACAGAATCCCGACGGCGAAAATCACGACAAGTCACGATCCCGAAAAATCACAATCCCGAAAAACCGAATTCCCGACAGGTCACAATCCCGACAGCTATTATTCCGACAAACCAGAATCCCGACAAACCAAATTCCTGACTTATAGTTTTATTAACACTAATATAAGTCAATTAATATAGTTTGGCTTTATTAATACTTTTAGTTTATTTTTATTATTATAGTGCCCGGCACGAAAGAAAAAGGAAACTGGCGCATGCGTAAATGAAAAACCTCGTTCAACCAATCAGAAACGAACAAGAAACGGGTTATTACTTATTCCTGGCATCAGGAACGAGTTTGAGTGGTTGAACGAGTTTTTTTTCATTTACGCAAACGCCAGTTTCCTTTTTCTTTCATGACGGGCACTACAAAAAATGTTTATCAAAAATATTAAATAAATTATGATTCAATAAAATATTTATTACTTTTGTTCATCAAATAGCCACACACAAAACTTTAACACAAAACTTTAACGTCTGCGATCAAAATGAGACGTTATGTTCAATACCACGAAGATAGTCCATCAATGGTCGGTTTACTTACTCTGTCTCTAAATACTGCCATAAGTCTTCTCTCTCTCTCTGTCGAGTGCAGTTCTCTTCGGGGTAGGACATGGTTGACCGCGAAAAATACTTTCCACTTCTAAATCTACTCGTTGTTGTTCTTTTTGAAACTCTTGTATAATTTTGAAAACACCAATATGACTGCGGCCAAGCAATGTCTCCCATCTCCTGTGCTAGGCTTCTACGGCATTCTGGAGTACGTGGAATGCCAAGCTTAATTGAATCTGCAACACTCTACTGTGTGGGTGGAAATAAAGGCGGAGAACGTATAACGTGTCCACGAATTTGGCGTCTTATTCTCCTGTGAATGTAGTTTTCTTCGAACCAGTTCACTATATCGACAGATTCGGGAGGCATCTCAGCTTTTAAGATGTCAAATGAAGCTGGAATTTCGTTAGCTGGGACAAACGCCAACGCAAATAAATGATGTAACAATAACCTGAATTGTTCATCGTTTCCGTAACGAACTGATAATCCGCTAGCTTGTATTTTTCTCCAGCCGCATTGCGCTAAATGAAAAAAAAAACAAGCTTTGTTTGTTAACGTCTGGGAATTCTGATTTTGACGCGTTGATTGCCGCTAATCCAAGTCATAAAAAGAGGAAATATTTGAGAAAGTTGAAAAAGTAATAAAACTTAAAACTAAAAGTATTACTGGTTTTAGTTTAATGCCATTTGGCGTTTTCGCATCACGTTTTTTGTAGAATGATGTCCAGCCTTAAAACTTTACCATGTTAATATGCCATAAATATTCCCAAAAACAATAAGAAACGCAGCCGATCCGGGCTCAACTATCATATGCGTTACACAAAGCGAAAAAGATAGACTGGGAGGGACTCCAAGACCCATCACAATAAATGATATTGATGAATATCAGGTTGTTGCAAAAGTTTTTTCCGGATTTTTATTCCAACACAAAAACGATTGAACTCGAATGACAGATTCAGCTCATGCAGATGCCGGGCAATGGTTGAAAAGTGAACCTTGAACTGTTCTGCCAGTTCCCTCGTTGTTACATTGTGATCTTCATCAATTGCTTGGCGTAGATCACCATCTGAAATCATGATTGGCCGACCAGAGAGGTGCATCTTGAAGAGTGCTATCTCCGCGTCTGAACCGGCGATACCATTCTTCTATTGAACGTAAACTAACAGTGCCATCACCTAAACGTTGGCAAATGTTTCGGTGACATTGCGCAGCACTGATCTTTCCAGAATACTCGTAGAATATTATTGCTCGAATATGCTCGCGTGAAAGGTCCATTTCAGATCGTTGATGGCACTCACAGATTTATAGTCAGAAAGTTGATTCTTGGATGTAATATAGCAAAGATATTCAGGAATCGAATGCAATAATTTGTTTGAAAAAATATGAACACCCCCTTCGGAAAATGAGCCCTTCTTGGGCACGGGTTCTAGAACCGGAAGAAACTTTTGCAACAACCTGATACAATTTTGTTACGTTTTTAAATAAAAATTTTAAACGATTTTGTAACATGATTTTTTTTTTTTTTCCTTTATCAACATCTCTAGAAATTAAACATGTTTGAATTTTTTTCTAAACACTTTTATTGACTCATTGCTCATTTCTTTCCTTGTCCATTTTCATCTTTCCGAATTTACATTTTACAATTTTTTTTTTTTTTTTTTTTACATGAAAAAAATGTCATTTTCGATCATTAAAATAATTTTTCATATAAATAAAATATAATTTCGTTGAAAAAAACGTAGTTTCATATTAAAAAATAAACGTTCACCTCAATAAAATAATACTTCACATCAATAGAATAATTTTTCACATCAATAAAACGTAGTTTCACGTCATAAAAATGTAAATCGTAGCCGACGAAAAAGACAGGCCACGGCCAACACCACCATCGAATAACTATGTAATCCTCATTGTTTCCATCTTGGATTTTAAGAATCAGTATTTTTTCGTTTGTTGAAAACAATGAAGGTTGGATTGTTGATCAGCCTACCATGGTCAGGTGACTTTTCCACGCCGGGGCCTGTCTTTTCCGTAGGCTACGAATGTAAATATACCGCGTATGATAATTTGGCGCCATCTAGTGGCAATTATATTAAACACTTACTGTTTTATAGTTATAATTGGTTTGTTTTGTTTGGTATTAACGTCCTTTTCAACTGCCATGGACATTTCAGGACGGCGTTATAGGGGCCGCAAATTTTGCCTGGCAAGGGTTCTTTAAGGGAGAGACCTTCGATTACGTATCCCGATTTCATAAATTATCTCGTTTTTAAAATTTTTGCAATGTACTTCAATGAGCAAGAGTACATTTCAATCTTTATTGTTATAGATTTTTATATTATAAATTTAGTTTAAAATTTATGATATATTTAGTAAATATTTTAAATAATATACCATCGATGCATAAAAAAAAAAAAAAAAATCGTTTTTTGAGGACATCGATGGTTGAATGTCGATGTTTGAGGCATGGCACGGCCCTAATGTAAGTTTCTTATCAGTTGAGATTTATTTTCGCTATCCCGCAATTATCGAAAGCTGGATAGTTTATCTTGTTGTCATATAAAAACGTTTTTTAAAGCTCACCTGCGATAAAATGCCTGGAACAAACTCTAGCAAATTTGCATTTCTCATCTGTAAGATCGGAGCGTTGGAGTGATGCGAGCCATGCTTACCGTTGCAATTTCTGTAATCTGTCTGAATGACGCCGATTTACACATGGAAATTAGTAGAAGGACACATTTTCCTTTCCTCCTTTATTAGTACAGCCAAAAACTGCACAGAAATTAACCATTATAAAGCTTTAAATACAGCTCGAAAATAAAGTTCAACAGCAAACGCTTCTTTGTTATTACGATTTGGTCCTCATCCTATCCAGACGCCTTTGCGCGCGCACTCAGTGCAAGCTGGGAGTGACGAAAGATGTCGTTTCCCTATTTGTTCATTTTAGAAATAAAATTATATGTAGTTTCATTATAATTCAAAATATGAATAATTTGAATTTCTTTTTTACTGTTACTGTAAATTGTCAATAAGAATCTGCTGAATAAGTTTAGGTTACATTTTCTTGAAATAAAATTACGTTTTATTGAAACGAATTTATATTTTTATGAAGTGAAAATACGTTTTATTGATGTGAAAAATTATTCTTTTGATATGAGCTATTATTTTATTGATGTGAATGTTTATTTTTCAATTGAAACTATTTTTTTTTTGAACGAAACTATATTTTATTGATATGAAAAATTATTTTAATGATCGAAAATTATATTTTATTCATCGAAAAAAGCTGTAATTTCTGTTAAAATATTTTCAATTTCAGAAGGTTCTTATATCTTGGTAAATATATTCTTGTTCAGCGCATACTGGAATGTAATACATTTGAAGCTGATCATGTATTTTTTATTAACATGTATTAAGCTTATATTTAAATAAAGATTAGGAACCCTTTTATATTTACGTAATATTAAACGATTTAGAAGACACCCTGAAATTTTTTTATGTTAGTAAATTCACTATAAATATGTATTTGATAAAGTTTATTTGTAATGTTTAATGCTGAATTTGTATTTATTTATTTATTTATTTATTTATTTATTTATTTATTTATTTATTTTATATCAATAGCAGTTGACTTATTGCCATCTGAAAATAAAAACCAATCTCTCTTTTCTTAATTATTATTAACGTCAAATTTCTATTTTTAAAAAATAAAGCAGTTTTTAAATCGAGGGCGCAAATTCTACACTTTGTATCACAGCTTCGTTGATAATGCTTTTTAACGGCACAATTTAATTTGGAATGAAAATGTGTTTGATAAAAATTACATTTTTAAAGTTACTTCTGTTATCGTTGGCCATCAATCTTTTTCTTTTAGGCTGGGGCTCAACACTTGATGCCATCATAAATATAGTGACAATCAAGATTTTTACTTCCAAATTAGAAAAAAAAAATCCAAGAAAAAATGCTAAACAAGTCAATAAGTTTTCAAGCGATAGTGTTATTTTAGTGATATGTTATTTTAAATGATTTATTAAACTGATATATAAACAGTTTTGGTGAGATGTTAAATCAGATTAAAATAACATGATCATGAATGATAAACAGGAAAAAAATTGAAGAGTTATAAGAGTAATAGAGGGAATGGAATGACGAAAGAATTAAGGTCTTTTTTTTTTCACTTATAAAAAAGTATGATTCAGAGCACAGACTTAATACTATGTTAGTTTTTTTTTTGTTGTTGATGGAATAAACAACGCATCATGATTCTCTGAGATTATTTTTAGTAATAGTTCAGTTTTTCTCTTCAGCAATATATGCGTACATAACTATACAACCATTAATACTGGAACATAAGCAGTTTCGCTAATTCGAGATCTTCGCGGGTGATTTAAATAAAGCATGTGTCGAATGGCGTCATTTTCAATACAGGTATTCTGAGTATTGGAAGTGCATGAATGTCTTAAATTATTTTTGGCTGTGTGCGCAATCACTCATGCACCACTTGCTGCACTCTATTCGTCTGGGGAAGGTTCTTGGCAAACGTCAACATGTCGTTTTTTCAATTTTGCAATCAACTGCCATGGCACCTATGATGCAGGTCTTTTGTAAAATTGTAGAATATCATGAGCAATACGAGATGTGATTCATAAGTCGTACCCAGAAGCATCGCACTTGATATTTATATTTTTTATCCAATTTTACTTCACGATGGTTTCAAATGCTGCAGTATTCTCTAGTGCCAATACTCGCTGTCTGACTTGGTCGTGCCGAATCTGTTACTGAACTCACGCAGTTTCGAAACTTCCGAATCTACAGCTTATTTGTTATACATGTATTGACAGACATGCTTCACCATACTGAGCTTTCAAATTTCGATGAATTTCACCGCTTCACTATTCCAAAACGAATGACAAAAATGTTGTTCCTATTTGGTGCTTGTTCCATAGTTTCTACAAGGAAGTTTAACGAAATATAACAATTTCCCAACTCAGAGGCCAATCCAGCGGCAGGAGTTACGAATTTTTACCGCATTTTTAAAGTTTTCATTTTAATCATCCTCGTAACTACCATTTTCTCTATTGGATCAATAAAATTTTTGGTCTTTAAGGGAAGAAAAAAAAAATATACATTTTATTAATGCGTTTCCATTTACGGTACTTTACGCAGTCTAATAGAGAATAAATGAAACATGGGACATTAATCTACAAAGGTAGAGAGAGGTAAGCGGCTCAACCGAAACGCTATGTCATAGAAACTTTCAGACATCTCATTAGTCAGAACAACGATTCAGGAAGCAAAAAAGAATTATCAGACCTCGAATGTTGTATGTTAGTGAGAACCCAACGGACTGGATTTGTACGGACATTCGACATTCTTCGATCTACGATATGACGCATGAATTGGAAATACCTCTTGGAAGGCATTTCCGCCCACCGTAGACAGCGCAGTGGCCGATCATGGACTTCAAATAGTGAATATGTATATCCAATTAAAATTATACATTGCAATGGTTAGTGAACATACTGGTATATTTTTAAAAAGTGTTGATACCATTTATATTGTAATTTCTTGCAGTAATAAAAAAATCTTTTATCAGAAGATTACACAATCAGAATGAAAATAATTGTGATGTTTCAAAATTAGCGGACATTATTTCAGAAATGAACACCTCATATGTAGACAACAAAAAAGGTTTATTACACCATGGGTCAGAAAATGCAAGCCTTCAAAACAATTTTTTTTGTCATATTAGTACACATTCTGTTTACTTTTCTGCCTTTATTCCGGGAAATTTTTCATTCAAAACAATGATATTCATCGGAACTTTTCTTTCATCCCGCAGGTGATTGCAGGTAGGGATTGATGTTGTAAGCTTTATAAAACTATAAGCATGTAATCTGGTTGAGAGTAATGAACAAATAAATAAAGATTATCTCATTCTGATGGCGGTGTGGTAATGGGAGTGATCAATTTTCTTACAGATAGAGCTGAGAGATGCCTCGAGAAACATGGTGGTCATTTCAAGCCTAAAATGTAACGATTCATAATATGCTGTAGTCTTCAAATAAAGTTGTAAGTAAAACCCAAGTAATAGAATTATTAATTTCGAATTTATGCTTTATTGAGAAGCCATTGCAATTCATACCCATCTTCTTTTGGACCTATTTACTCAAAATAAACCCAGGAACAAGTGGAGATAATTTCACCATAGATTGCCCAACGGACAAAAATTAAATTCAATTTTTTATATTCAAATGATAAGAAATAATGAATGAAAACTGGAGCTAATTCTCCAAACATCAGGTAATGATATTATTTGAAAAAAGGAAGGAAAAATTCTGTGGCCTGGATTCGCACCAGGAACCACGAGTAACACGCTCGACGCCTCTACCAAGTTATTATTCAAATGATATATAAAATAGATTTTGATGAAGTTAAAGAATTAACTAGGTTATTTAAGAATTGATTTTTTACTAGAGAAGAGGATGATAATATTGAATCCCCTTTGCTTTTAAGCGATTTTTTCTGAATTATAAGCTCAATCTTTTCATTTCTGATATGTTTAGCTTATTCTATTGGGTAATCTGAATTCCCAATTTTCCACTTAAAAGGAAATCTACATCAAAATTACAAAGGAAAGTACAATTGAGTCATGATTAACAAGGTCATATGGACGTCATTGTTTTAAATAAAGGAAATTAAAGAAATTTACAAAATGTTGAATAATTTTAAGAAAAATATTTTATTCTTTAATCTTATCAAAAGTTCATATTTGGATGTTTCTTTCGTCTAGCTGCAAAAATCACACGCTCTTATTAATCTGCTCCTGCACACTCATGAGCTCAAGAGTAGTACACGTTAAACCAAAACTTTCCTTCATTATAACTTGAAATCTTCCCCTTTTCTGAAAACAAACCTTTCTGAAACCAGAACCATAATATCAGCACCATAAGGATTCATATTACAAATATGAAATCTATCGCAAAAAGAAAGGAACTGAACATTTTTAAACGCGTGGAAATGTTAAACAACACAATTAGGTAGAGTGTTTATTTCTAGAAGTTATCTGTTTTCTGGCTACAACATGAACACTTGTAAAGAAACGAGATGACTATATTTTCAAATGCTTCTTGATCAACAATCATTACACAACTAGGGGCTCCAGCGCTTCTACTATCTTGGTGTTGGTTGCTTAATAAACAAGTTCAAACTGTAATACTAGAGTTCAGCTAAATGTTTTTCCGATATTGAGAAGGTTCCATATTACCATCTTTTCTTATGTCAACTATCAAGTAAAGTCAGCAGAAATAATCATTTTAATTTATTAATTTGTAATAGCACTACTACTACTACTACTACTACTAATAATAATAATAATAATAATAATAATAATAATTATATCTTAAACAAAATGCATGAAAAAATTATTCTGAATACAGTAAAATAAACTTGCAAAAGGAAAACTTTAATAAGGAAAGCCTATGTAGAGTGTTCAGCAACATACATTTTAGAAGAAACGTCGGTAATTCTTTGGTATAGACTGTTATGTTTTAAGTAAAAGAAATCACTACCACTCCGACAATTAAAGTTTAAATAAAAATAACAGTTTCAATAGTATTTAACATATGAGCTTTAATAATTATAAGTTAAATTACACGGAGTAACAACATTTGGAAGTGTAATTTATATGAATTTAAACAAAAGTCATATACCTAAATTAAAAGTCGGTGAATATGTTTGAACATGATAAATCATTCCTAAAAATGTATAACTTTTATTTCTATCACGTCTAGAAAACAAATGACAGCCAATAAAGATAACAGGAAACCACTGATCCACATAAAACTTTTAATCGGACGTATGCGCATTTCGGCAGCCACGCTGCCTTCTTCAGCGTACACAAGGATTTTGATCTGAACAGGTTTGTCATACGTCCGATTAAAAGTTTTATGTGGATCAGTGGTTTCCTGTTATCTTTATTGAAGTTCGTCCACAGTGTCCGGCTCTAGTTCTCTCTTAAATGACAGCCAATTAAAGGAAAGCCTGTTTATTTTTAACAAAAATATATTTAAAAATTTTTTAATATTTAACTTTAAAATTTTTAATTCAATTAAACTGAAATTAAGAATAAACAAAAAGCATACAAAAAAATTGCAACAAAAAAAATTTAGAAAAAATTCCTATTCGATTTGCGCTTGTATTCGTCGCAGTGACTTGTATTTGCCGTAGCCAGCAGTATTCGCCTATCATTCCAAGGTCTCTTCGGCTTTGGTATATCTGTTCCATGGAACCTTTCTCCATGCTCGTCGCTTACTGCTCCTAAATTTTCAGGAACGAAGTCGAGATGCGAGTCTAAGTAATGAATTTTTAGAGAAATTCTGCAACCAGCTTTCTTATAAGCCTTCAGCATGATAGAAACTTTTTTATTACTAAGAAATCTATACACTACGGCTTTGAATGATTTCCCTGCTTCCAACTTTCATCCTTTAAATTTTTCTTATTTGAGGCCCAACAAAGATGCCCCTCTCTTAGTTTTGCTTCGCTTATGGTAGGAAACTCTTCTTTTAAATACTTAAAGCCATCAGCACTTTCATCCAGCGCTTTCAAAATTCTTCATTAATGAAGATTTAACATCGAATCTTTATTTTGGCCTCTATCTAAAAAATGTGACGTGTAGACAAAAAATAATCACAAATTCTGAAACTACAAGTGTCACTAGTAAACTGTATTATGGTTGTCCTAAGTGTAAAAATATTATAAACTAGTGTTATTGGTCACATTCTAAATCACGTTTTCTCAATTATTTAATGAAAAATTTTATTGAAAGTTTTAATAATTTTTTTAATAGCGGTATCATGAGTATGTTACTTGCATCAATATTTTTCGTCGGAAATATTCTGCATCTGTACGATAAATTTAGCTGTTCTTAGCCAATAGCGACGAAATTTAACATTCATTTTGCATTAATATCATAAATTTATAATGATTATTATCTTCATGCTTTGCTCTCTTACGAAGTGTTTATTATTTGGAAGGCGGTATTCAGTTTAATTTTGACAGTCGGCATCTATTATGATATTGGGTTGTAATATATATTACCCAGTTGTTATTTCCATTAAAATTTATATTCTATTTGAAATTTCAAGTAGAACATAATATTTTCATGTTGTTTAATTTCAGTTTATTTCCCAAAAACCAGTGCCATAATACTCTTTTGAAGTAGATCAAAGCGTTTGCAATTAAATTGATAACTAAATTAGTACATTTTATTAGATTTGAAATATGTCAAGCATTTCCATACTTTCTCACAATTATACTCTTTTTTTGCGGAAGTGAATCAAATAGCTGAACTCGAACGCTGTTTTTCTTAACATTTTTGTTTTTAACTTCGCTTTTTCAGACACAGAAATGTAGAAAAAGTTGAAGGCTACAACAAAAGAACCTCGTTCGAGGAGTTGGTCCCATTTTTATCTTACACGGGAAAAACATGAACCTTCAAACGAAACGACATCGAAAGACATGAAACAGCGTCACCTGGCGGCCAACAGTAACATTCTCTTCGACAGGAAGCTCTTTTTCCCACCTTCAGGGACTGACTCACTCCCTGGTTTCAGTGACTCGATTCGGAAACATTTCCAAGGCAGCTTTTTCTCTTCCACCTTACATCGTTGTTTAAAAATTCTTGCGAAACGACATTAACCAATGACACTTCCATGACGGCGTCGCTTGAAAAGAAATCCCTAGGAAACAACAGAAGTCGACGATGAAACACGATTTAGCCTTAGACGATAGTTGTGACGATGATGGTGATAATGATGGCAGTGTTAGAAATAAAAATTTGTTTTTCAATATAAAAAAAAATATTTAACGCCTTCCGTTGAAAGTCATGTGATTACTGTCAATGGGTGGAGGAGCGGTAAGGTGATGGTGATGAGGCAGACGAGATTTCCGGAAAACGGCCGGTGCCGCTTGAGAGATGCTGTCGTGCTCTATACAAACAAAAAACGCTATATTGATTAGGAGCTATTGCCGAGTTTTAAATCTTAACAGCTTTGTTGAAATTTTCTCCTTTTTGGCAAAAACGATAAAAACCCTTCAAAATTCGACATTATCGAAATAGATAAGGTTAAAATTTAAAAAAAATAATGGATACAATATGATAGCGTGGAATGTATCATGTACCTCGACTGCAAGAATCTTATAATAGAAGTTTATCTAAGTATGTGAATACAAGATTGCAATACACTTAAAAAACGTCATTCATGTTCAAGGCGTCTTCGGTCTGTTAGTTTATAATTTAGTGCACTGTTTCAATGCGTCCGTCAGGGACAACAAAAGTATCAAGCCCAAACGTGTTGAAAATTAATTTTACATTTCTCCTGGGATTGCTTCGTCCTGCTATAATCTGGTAGATTCTTGCCCGCATGAAAATCATAATTAGAACATAAACTTGCAGTAGGCCTACAATTCATTATAGTTTCTCTACAAATAAAAAACAGAAAGAAAATGCTTTTCCAACATGAGGTTAATACGGTATAATCACGAATGTACATTTAAAAGGAAATCTATTTCAAATGTCAATAGTATTATAATGAAGATCGAAAGTCTACTTGTTAATTCATACAGGTATTTATATCTACTAATCTTTTGCAGTCAATAACAACACAATGCCATTCCACAATAAAATGGGCCAGGTGATTCATCAAAGTAATCGTTTGTAACATTCTTTTAGATTGGCAAATACGACGATTGTTCAATAGAAACACGTTTAGAGGCCGAGAAGCAATTTTTATTTAAAGAATTTAAAAGAAATCTCCATGAACATTAATGCATGAGTCCCATTTGTGCATTAATCAATAGATTCCCATCTGGTAAAATTCCTGCGGTTTTTGGCAGAATCATTGCGTAACAGCAAACTCTACGTCAACGTCGGAATTGAACCGCCGTCTTTTTAGCGATTGTTTTAGAGGGTAAAAGACATGGATAAAGCAATTTCCAATAGTCTCACATTTTCATCTGATACTGCAACACTAGCATATCCTGTACGGGCCAAATCTTTCGTGGATTCTCTTCCTAGTCGAAATTTCTTGCATCATTCAACCACTCCCGTATGAGAGTAACTATTGTCGCTATATATAGCTTTCATTCTCGTAAAAAAAATTCCATTGGCTGACGCCCTTTAGCGGCCAAAAATTGAATAACAGCACTGAGATTATCGTTACACAGAATGTATACCATGAGAACGTCTTCTTCCAGCTTAATCACAACTCTTAGAAAGAAGCAAACAGCTAATGCGTGTGACAGACCCCTTCGCTAGTTCTTAAACAATGCATATAAACAACTACATACTTTCCGTTGGCCTAGGAGATACCTTCGTGATTGCGCAGCCCAAACCTGTATCTATTGAACAAACCTCATAATATAATAGAATCAAAAGTTAGTAAATTAATGTTATTACAAGCTAATGAAATCGAGTCATACCTGTTTAACAGAAACAACATTCTCAATAAGTCGATAGTCCAAGGATTTCGCTGAAGAAGCTGACGTCGGCGAAATGTACATTCGAGCTTTTATTAAACTCTTAGTGTGGATTTGTGCGTTACTCTAATTTATATATTCAGACTAGTAACAGACTTTTTAAACATCCTGTATATCTAAGGCAGCCGTGCATAAGTTATTAAACGGGGTTAACAAATGTGGACTGGGAGAAAAACCAAGTTCAGCGCCACCACGTAACAAGCTACTGAAAGGATGTGGAAAGTTAAAGCTAATATCAAAACCGTAAATCACAAAACCCAACGCAGCATTGCCTCAAGGATATCATAGGTAAGTCGCATTATTAACTAAGATTTGCAAATGGAACGACTGCACGAGGCCAATGTTTCCAATTACTGCCACTCATATTGCAGAGCGCAAGACCAATGCGCGGGTATTGTATGAGTTATACCCGTCGAGAGAAAAATGGAAAAAATAGCAATCTTAGAGCTATAAAGCTTAGATGGTTTTTCCCCTTCTTATCATTTGCATGGATCTACCTAAAAACTCCAACAAGATTCGCGCAATCTTTTCTCGCAGAAAAAGGGTCCAAAGGCCTCGGAGACTTTATGCAAGAAAAATATTTCTAAGGAATTTACCGTATACTTATGGAGGGTTTTAGCTATAACGGAAAATTAACACAAAGCTTCACCTGTAGCAAAAATTAATGCCGACCACTATCGGGCAAACATCCTGGAATCAATTTATCGTTTTGATATCACACGCCTCTACGGTACACAAAAGAATCAGGTTTGGCTTTACCAGGATAGGCTTCAAGCCAGACGGCAAAATTAGACGGTTGCCTTCACGAACAAGATGGCTGTAGAAACAGGAATCAGGGCTATCGATTCAGTAACATTCCGGTGTATCCAGATGTTGCTCCTATAGACTACTGTGCTTCTGGTCCTTAAAAGGACTTTGAAAATCGAGGACCTCGCACATTGAATAGTTTATGGAAAGCTTGCAATGAAGCACGGGGACACATTTCCGCTCTGTGTCTTTAAGCGCGCAAAATTGCAATGGAAATTCCGATGTCGTACCTGTAACGTGGAAGCGTGTAAATTTAAGTTATAAGTACAGAACAGGTGAATATAACGTTTTAAAAAAAACACAATTTATTAAACAACTTGTTTAAGATAACTGACAACAAATCAAATTATTTTCTGATTTAACAGGAGGAGCTATTATCTTAGATGAGACAACTAAATAATTTCTTTATGGCTCAGTAAATAAATCCAAACAGGCAAGTAAGAATTGCAATATGTCATTATCAGAAACTAAGTTAAATTCATGGCTTGTTACATGTAAATAACAGTTACGTTCACGAAGTTGAAACCACAATTTGATGGCGTAAACAATTTCTGTTTCTCTTTTCCAGGATTGGTTCCAGTTACCGTTGCGGACACTCCAATCAATGCTGCGGACTGCTCCAATGCTAAGGCGCTCCTTCACCTAGCGTCGTCAACGTTGCCTCCATGGAAATTTTAAAGGAAACAGATAAATTTTCGGATTAGCTAAAGAAATAAAAGACTCTAACCAAATATCTATTTAAATATTTCACTTTGTATTTTATCATTTCTTTTTCTTCAATAAATAAATAACATTCTATTAGGTGCAACTGTATTTGTTAAAGCTAGTCCAAATAACATTGAATGCCCTCCAATATGCAATTAGGGCTCCTTCTCATAGAATAATTAAAGCTGTCCATTCATTGAAATATAACTAAACATTTACTTAATAGATATATCATGCAATATAGAAAACTGCCCGCCAATATGCAATTAGGGCTGTAAATTCTCTATTTTATCCCGATATCAATTAATTCCTGTGCGGCCTCCTTATTGGCAAAACAATTAATAACGCTAATGACTGCACTTACGCAGCGCAATAGCTGCCTATAAAGCTCCACTTCGCTATTAGCTTATCAAGAAGGTTGAAGTAAGATAAATAATACACTGCAGATAAATTATCGTGGCCTCCTTAACTCGGACCACTAAAACACAATCATCTTTGAAGCACACACACACTATAGATAACGCGGCATTATTACTTCCTTAATAGCCGGTCAAAACATACGGCGAATGCAATTACTTTTCTTTTCGCACTGTTCAGCTAGCACAAAACCACCTATCCTGGTGTCTGCAAATGCTCTTAAACTATACGGAAAAATTCCGCATACTGGCACATTGCATGCCATCAACTTTAGTTCATCAAAAATTTCTTGGCTATCTCGCGATACCGCAATAAGACAGCAGGTCAAATGAGGCAGCTGTAAACCACTCAAAAATACTTGAATGTCCGTAATAATAAAGTGAGTCAAAAAGTCATTACCGGGATTTTTAGATACGACGGGTTCAGTCAGCTCTACGACAGCAGTGACTCTAATCTCCGAACAGATCCTCTGACGGGGTTCCTCTCCTTCTCGAGACAGCTGCTTGGCTTGCCTGCGACGCTCGCTTGAATTTAAAAAAACATAGATTATTAATTTCATGCCCAGACTTCGCCCTGTAACGTTTGGCGAATCTCCTGCAATTTATATCTGCCCGAGAGGCATTCCTCTCTTCTGTGACTTCGTCACAAAGCGTCGAAATAGCACGAAACCTCGTGCCTTCAGCTCTCGCCCATTCCTCCGTATCAATCGACGGCAAAATCTCTTCTGATTTCAGTCGTGCTCCCCTCTTCTCCTCATGGCTTCGTCTCGCACCTCGCACGACTCCCACGAACGATCCATTCTCCTTTCCCGGGAGGGGGGTCTCCTACTGTCTTTGCTTGAAATTGCTATTGCTAAATATTCGAGTCGCGGAATTCCTTTTTCTTTCCAGATCGGATCCCGAATTCCGTGACATCCTCGCCCTCCCCGGTCGCAACAATGATTGCAAATCGATGTAATTCAAATCACTCTCCATCCCCCTAACAGTGCTGGAATTTCCACTCTTTGATCTTTGCTTCCTAAAGAATTGTTCAATTAGTCCACTACATCTATGCAAGTTCACCTCGGGTTCCCATGTAGTCTGCTGATAGCCCACCCACTTGACTAGGAATTTCCTCCGTGGTTTCTTTCCCTTGACATCCAATATCTGTTGAACCCGATAAACACCTTCGAATTGCGGATCCGCTATTGGTCCTGGTCGTTTCCGTGATTGCTGTCGTCTAATATAGGGTTTTAAAAAAGAACAGTGGAAAGTTTTATTCCTACAGCCCCACGTTCTAGGTATACTAAGCACAGCCGATACCTTATTAATTATTTTCGTTATTCGAAAAGACCCCACAAATTTTTCGTACAATTTTTTTCCAATAACTCCCTTACGATTCTTTAGCCTGGAGGCTTTCACCAGGACAAAATCCCCTACTCGCATTTTGAACCTAGTATGTCTATGGTTATACTTCTTCGTGTATTTTCGATTTGCCTCCCGTATACGTTGCTGCGCTTTTCCCAATAAATTTTTTAATTTCACCAGGAAGCCATTTTGAGACGTCTTTTTACTAATTTCTCGATTAACTCCAGGAGGAATAACTACTTCCCTACCCTTCGGAATTCCTTTTTCTTTCCGGATCGGATCCCGAATTCCGTGACAGTACCATAGCCAAGATACTAGGCCAATACATAGAACACAATAGATGGTGGCGGATGGGGCTGAATGTATTCCAATATCATTCACATAAATGTGAAGCTTTCTGTATTCAAGAGGAAAGACGAAGTATCTTTCAGAGTTTGGAATTGCAGAGAATTGGTAAGAAGTAGCTGCATGGCAACGTGGAAACCATTGGTTTCAGAGCAGAAGAAAATTCGTCTTCATTTATGTAAGGGACAGTTTCATTAGACAATAGACGATTGGAAAAGTAGGTCGTCGGACGAGTCACGTTACACCCTGTTTTGTACCGATGGTCTGCAGAGGGTGTGACGGAAGCCTCATGAATCAATGGATCCAGCTTCTCTATTCAATATAATAGAAAGATCTGGAGAGATATCATAAAATAGGGTATGTCGTATGAATTCAAAATTTACCTAAGTATTCTAGCGGATCTAGTACATCCTGCAATGTTACATTTCTAGCCAAAATGAGATGGATGCTTCGTAGACGACAACTGAACTTTCCGTTATTGAAAAGTATTTAGGAGAATTTCAAGAGCGTCACAGCGACTTTCAGATCCTCGGAGTTCAAATTTGAATCCTTTAAAGAATGAATAGGATACCTTGGAAAAAGTGATTCAAAAAATCAACTTCTATCCAAACTGAGTAAAAATCCCTGAATGCTTGAAAACAATCTATCTTAGCATTATCTAGCTATAGATCCATTTAAGTATATTGTAGAATCTACTACTAAGATCCATTTAAGTATATTGGAGACCGTGCTGATATCTCCAATCAGGCTTGGAGGAAAGGGGAACTATTTGATTGTGGCATAGAGGAACATATGACGCGAGACATATTAAAGAGGAAGCAACGAGGCAGTGCTAGGTTTCTCCAAACAATGCTTGTCAGTGAACTGTAGTTGTTCGCGTTCGTGGGAAGGACGTGGCGCATTACGAGTTCGTACCGGAAGGGACGATAGTGAACAAGGCGAGGTACACGCAGATTCTGGCTTGCCTACGCGATGCTTTCCGCCAGAAATACCAGAAATTTGGAAAAACAAGGATTGGGTACTGCAACATCGATCTTTCATGGTGCTGACTGCAGTGGCCAAACTGGGAACGCCAACTCCATACTTATCCGATCTCGCCCCATGCAACTTTTGCCTGTTCTCAAAGGATGCCGTTTCCAGAATGCATGTGAGGTTCAGGAAGTAGCGACGGATCCCCTGAAGACCATCTTGTCCAAAGGGTTCCAGAAATGTTTTCAGCAACTGTACTCGCGTTGGCAGAAGTGCATAGTTGAAAGTGGTTTTGTGTAACATGAGATAACAATATATCGGGATACTTCAGGAAGGCCAATCTCCGAACTTATTGATTGTACTAATATGACCATCTCAGTTGCTGGGATGCTGTAATGTCGGCTAAAGGTGGTCCAACACGATATTAATAAAGGTTTCTAAATTAGTGACTGGTAATATGTAAAGAAGCTTATGCTCAAAGTTCATTAAAAATTATTTACTTCCCGAAATTAATATTGCAAATATATATATTCAAACTCTGCATTGGAAGAAGAGGAATATTTGCACTCAAGAGAGCAAATGGCACAATCACGAAGAATGGAAGTGAAATCATCGAAATTGTGGAGGACTTCTACAATAAACATTACAAATGTGAAGATGATAATGACGTAAGAAGAGCAGACCAACTGAAAGGAAAAGATGAAGTGCCACCGGTTATGGAAGGCGAAGATGACATGGCTATTAAATCCATGAAGAAAGGAAAGTCCCCCGGAGAAGATGGAATTACAATTGACCTGATTAAGGAAGCAGGAGAAGAATCCCACAAGTTACTGGCAAGTGTTTTCACGAAATGCCTTGAGATGTCAGACGTACCAGATGATTGGAATAATGCAATGATGGTTCTATTTTTCAAAAAAGGAGACCGAGAAAATATCCAGAACTATCGCCCTATCAGCCTTTTGTCAGTTGTTTATAAGATCTTCAGTAAAGTCCTGACAAACAGACTTGATTCAGCACTAGACTCAGCACAACCAAGAGAACAAGCGGGCTTTCGAAGCGGATATAGCACGATCGACCACATTCAAGTTATTAGAGAACTTATCGAACGCCGCAACGAATATGAAGTGCCACTTTGCTTTGCCTTCATCGACTTTGAGAAAGCTTTCGACTCGGTGTTCACACATGCTGTAGTGAAAGCTCTGGAAAGAATGGCAATAGCCGGAAGCTATATTAGTATTCTCTAGAAGATATAGAGCTGGTAAGTGGTGACGTCACTTCCTGGCCGGTTGCCTAGCGATTCCAAACTTAGGTTTAACTTCTCTATGCTTTTCTATGGCCTTACACCACATTGTTAAACCTAATGTTTGGAATCGCTAGGCAACTGGCCAGGAAGTGACATCATACTTATCAGCTCTATTTAGTAAAGCGACTGCTACCATTCGTTTGGATAAAGGAAAAGCAAGGATCAACCTTGGAAAAGGAGTAAGACATGGAGACGCCATTTCACCAAAACTCTTCACAGCAGTTTTAGAGGAAGTCTTCACGGAACTGAACTGGTCAAAAAAGGACTTAAAATAAACGGTGAATTCCTTAACTACCTTCGTTTTGCCGATGACATCGTTCTCACCAGTAATAATCCTTCTGAATTGGAGGCAATGTTACAAAAAATAGCAGAGGCTAGCCTGCGTGTAGGACTGAAACTGAACGCACAGAAGACAAACGTTATGTTCAATGCATTTGCTCCAAAACAGAAGGTCATGGCAGGCAGCATCGTGATTGAAGAAGTACAGGGCTACATTTGCCTGGGACAAGAAATCACTATGGATGGCAACATTCTGAATGAAGTTAACAGACGAATTAGAACAGCATGGAGTGCTTTTGGCAAGAATAACATTATCTTGAAGAGCAACATGCCACTTAGCTTGAAACTTAAAGTTTTCAACCAGTGTGTTTTACCAGCACTCACCTACGGAGCTGAAACATGGACTTTATCAAGGAGGACAACACAAACACTACAGACAACACAGAGAAGCATGGAAAGATGTATCCTGGGAATTACAAGAAGAGATCGAAAATGCAACAGCTGGATAAGAACCCAAACGAAGGTGATTGACGTCATCGAACGGATCAAACGTTCTAAATGGCAATGGGCTGGTCACATTGCTAGAAGATAAGACATGAGATAGACCACAGTCATTCTGGATTGGTACCCTCGAGACTTTAAACGCCCAAGAGGACGACCCCATGCAAGGTGGCTCGACGAAATCAGGAAGGTGGCTGGCGTCAACTGGAAATCCAAAGCTTCAAACAGAGAAGAATGGAAGCGTTTAGAGAAGACCTTCATCCAACAGTGGATTGCAAAGGGTTGACCGTGATGATTATACAGGGTTGTGCATAACCTTTTGCTAGGGGTCTGGAAAATAAACAAAACTAAGTGGAATGTTCTGCGGTTGATAATCAAAAAGTACGTTTATTTCTGCTTTTATCACATCAATATTTAGTGTGGCCACCACCTGCTTCTCGAACAGCACGCATCCGTTTCGGGTAGGAGCGGAGGAGTGTCTCAAACCGAGCAGTATCGTACTCCATGTCCTTCAGCACAGATGTCAGGTGTCCCACAGATGTCAGGTGGCAGTTATCATAACCTTTCTTCCAATTGTCCGTCACCCATCTATCCGATCGGTTTAACTTGTTCGCAACCCATTTGCGATTAATAAAAGACGCACCTGCTTCCATTGCCTCTCGATATGCATTTGCACGAACTCTATCCATGAAACGCTGCTCTTCACTGTCATTTATTAAACCAGCCATATTTGTTTGATACCAATAGACGCACAATGAACTACTCTCTGCCGAAGCGTCATAAGAGTGTGCTACAACGCTGCGGTTTAAGTCGCAGCCCCCTAGCAAAAGGTTATGCACAACCCCGTATATTCAAACATGTTGGTCTTAGTTGTTTGTAAAAATATAAATATATGGGTCTTTTAAACAACAGTGATTTTACGACATAGAGTCGACGCATTTCAGCCGTGGCTTTCTTCAGGACTGTGTGTATAATGATTAAAGAAGCTTAGAAGAACACTCGAAGGGGAGAGAGGGTTGGGGTAGGCGGGTAAAACAACAACAGGGGGGGGGGGGGATTGTTGCGCAAGTAAGAAATTTTAATTTAGAACTAATATTAATTTTCTTAATAATCATTGATTGGTTTTAATGTTTTTTACTTTTTCAAAAAAAAAAAATACCCCATTTCCAATATTTTTTTTCAGGTTTCTTATGGCCTCGTTTAATTTTGTAGTAAGCTATTATAATTTCACACAATAAACATGTTTTCCTGAGTTTGGTTTTAGTCTGAAGATTAACAAAATTCGCTTTTCTAAAATTTCGTAATAACGAAACAAATGACATGAATAAGGAAATGTAATCTAAAAATAGAAAAACGAAGCTTGATTTATAATAGCAAACTCGATTATAATTTCATGCATTTGATATATCTTGTTTTACATCTTGTGACTTCGTAAACACTCCTCTCTACATCTGGTGTATATTTTTGAGTAATAATGATATAATGAATAAACCCAAATTCTAACTCCATGTTTTTTTTTACAAAGTAGAAACTGTCTTAGAAGTTCCAAGAAAAATTATAATTTACTTAAATTCTTCGATTTACAATAATTATGCTAATATAATTAATATTTATTAGTTTCATATTTATTTATATTACTGGTTATGTGATGTTATTTTCGTCAAAATCATAATTAGCGACTACTAATAATTAAATTTGACCCTGGTTAATGAAATTCTGGCAGTTATTTGCTAGCAATTAAATGTTTATACGTCTAATAAAACAAAATTGGTTAATGTTAGCGTCACTGGTTCATTGGATTAATGGGGACTCATAAATCAAACGATGGTCGTAAAATTGAAAACCGAATCCAATGTTTCCCCCTTGTAAAAATGTTGAATGAAGGTCCACGAGGGGGCAATAAAGACAAGCTCGCCACTTGTGGTGTCCGAAAGGTGGCTTAATGAAACCAATAGGGAAAGGATCGTAAAAAATATCCATAAAAATATGGTTGGCATCTGTTAGGGTATTCATAATTAAAAGCAGAAACAAATTCCCAAGGCTCAAAACTTTATCTTTTTTTTTTTGGTTTCTTTCTTTTTTTTTCTCTTTTTTTTTTTTTGTATAAGCTGATTTGCTTAATGAAATTTTCGCGTTGTGTCCGTCTCTGAATTTCAACAGGGAAGTCAGAAAAATGGATTAATGAACCTAAGACGTGCGAATTTCAAGCGTTCGTTATAATCTAATTATGAATATCATTCACCTTTGAAATCCGTCGGATTTAGCTATTGCACTGCTTTATCCTCGTGTACAATTATCAAGAAAAAATATTAAGATACATTGTATTAAGAGTCGTTAGCGAAAAACATTAATTTTGGCGAATGTTTGAATGCTAAGTTACATAAGCGAATAAGTGAAATAATCACCGAGGGCTTCAATCTGAACGAGAATTACTTGCGAGTGGCCCCTTTTTTAATTTAATAATACAGCGTAATTAAAATCCCTACTGAATGAAATTAATAACTTAGAATGAGAAAAGACTTTCCTGATGTCAATTATTCGCGACACAACAATAGAATTCGCGGCTTAAAAAAGAGGTCAATGGAAGGGCAATCCAAACCAATGGATTATACGAAAAGTTTACCAGAAGCACGGGTTGAACACTCTTGACTGTCTTCCCTCTCACTACTTTTACAATGCAACCACTCTTTTATTTCCCATGCCAAAGTGAAGGAAAATCGCTTGGGGTTCGCAATTTCGTTCTACAAATTAGGTCGAGAAACGGACGAAAATACTTCCTCACTTGTTAAGAGTTTGAAAGTAATTTTGCATACATACTGCCTCAATAGTCTGAACTTAAAAAGAGTAATGACACAATTCCTTAATTACCGTAGTTAATATCCATTCAAGCAATTTGAAACACTAACCTAGGAATTTATTTTCTAACCTAGTGCTTGAATTTGTATAACAAATAAAACTCTTAAGAATGAAATTTACAAAATGAATTTAGTCTATCAGTTAGCCTTATTTCTAAGCGATTTTTATATATTTTTAAAAATATGTTTAACATTTTTAGGTTTTCATTTATATATAAGACGAAGGCTGTATTTGCAACTATACATTTTTATACACATATTCGATAATACAATTAATATAATTAGAAAGTCACAAACCGACAGCAATGAAAAAGATAAGAGGAAAATTATAAATGAGAATGGGGTAGGTTAGGTTATTCAAATGTATAAATGAGAATGAGGTAGGTTAGGTTAACTTAAAGAGAAGATAAGAAACTAAAGAGAATTCTTCAAGTATATCATAATTACAAAGTAGAAAATGGAAGGAAAAATTCCGCGACATGGACGTTAACCATGGATCAGAACTTTTGCTCCCTGACCAAATGAGCTATCGTGGATGGTAAATAGCAAAAATGTACGACGTGCTCTTAAGTCCATAAGCCAAAATTTGAGTTCATAATTGAGTTAGTTGTATTTTCATCAATTTATTTGATGGTTTAAGGAGAATTCCTGACTTGTGAATCAGGTACCTGCTCTGCAATTTGGTCGGTCTTATGACTTCACAATCTGCGATAGTTCAAAGTCAGCGACAGCGAAAGTCGTGGTCCCTGTTTAGTCCAAGTCGCGGAATTTTTCCATCTCCTTTTCTACTTAGTAATTAGTTTAGCTTATTCGTTTACTATATTAGGATAGTATTCTATTTTTATAAATGATTGAGTTTGGATAAAATAAATATAACGCTATACTAGAATTGTATTAAAACATTAAACAAAAAAACTCGTTAAATGTATAAAAATTAATCGGCTTATGGAAACAACCTTGATGGCATAATATTTGACATGTCACTCCACTGAATTGGCGTAGCTTAATGGGAGCATCGCATTAAAAAAAAATCTAGAAGAAATTAGTTCGTCTTTATTTAATGATTAAGCCACGGAAAAATTTCATTTTTCTGCAAACTCCTTACTATGGAACAATATATAAGTGAGCTCCTAATACTTTCTTCATTATTTATGTCAGTTAGAATTTCTTATTTATTGCTAGCTATACTTGGTTTAGAAATTGATTTTGAAACGAAGTAAGCATTAGCTATTCACTGAAGGGAAATCCTCTTGTTCATGAGGTTCCACAGTCCAACCTTACACCTAATCTTTACTGTATGTCTTTTTTTTTTAATTATAATTATTTGTCACCAACTTTCTTATGTTTCCTGCACCTACAGTTTTATTAGCCACAAACGGCTGGCATTAACGAATTATGCCTTGACCGAAATTGGTAACTAAAAAATGAAGCTTAAAACATCAGCTTATTATATTTCATCACAGTAGAGTGAAAGAAATTATTACCTTGATGATAAAGAAAAAACAATTATAAAATTGGAATTTTTTCATTGAATGAGTAATGCAAAATGGCCATCACTCAAAAAATGTTAATGTAATATTATTAAATGTCCATCATTTTAATGACGTTTAATGAAATAGAAGGAACATTGAAGAAGACGGGGAAAAGAGTTTAGGGAGCGGGTTAATTAAAAATTAAAAACGAATAAATTTAAATGAACATTAACGTGCTAATTCCAATGGAACGTTACTCGTGCCAAGGTCAACACTTGTTGGGTGAATTGCTGCCCCACTATGAGAATGGGGCCAAGCTCTCTCCGTCGATGCTTGTTAATTGTTTTTCAACTGGGGAATTAAGACACTCCATTAGACGAAGAAGAAGACAAATGAATAGAGAGAAAGAGGGGGGAAAAAATTAGAATTGAAGGATCAATTGATGACAAATCAGAAAGGTTTGCTTAAGACTTTAAAGACGATGTTGAGGTGATCGAGAGAGTTTTTTTTTTCTTTCCTTGAAAAAAGCGAGGTTATAAACGAAGTTTAAATACTATAATGTGAATGGGAACAAGAATTAGAAGAAAATGAAATGTAAATAAAAGTTAAACTTCTGATTTTTTTATAATGCGACTTACAATAGAGGTTTTTGTATTATGACGATCCATGTTATAATTTTTTTTCCAATTGTAAGATTTAAATTTGCATTTTCTTGTAAAATACACATCCACGTTCCATTGCAAATCTCCAAGAGAACATTCGTGTTGCATGCTACACTTTAACATCAACAATATAGCCCAATGCCATCCATGCTCGTATCAATTAATACCAACAAGACTCAAGAGGGGCATCAATTTGATCATTTGTTGCCCCTGAAACAAAAGCTACAACAACGCTAGTTTAAACTTATTCATCTATGCGTATTCTCAATATTCAATCAATTTCCTTATATTTTAGGATTTATCAAATTGTTTTTGCAAAATTGTTTTTCATGAGATTGATACAATTTGAAGGGAACCTTTTTTATAATTTTCCCCCGAGAAACTAAGTACTTTTGGATAAACATGAATGATAACATTTCACCGATCTTTAAAAAGTATGCAAATTGGAGTTAAAAAAATCACGAAATTGAGTTAAAAAATAAGATTCCGGAAACGAAAGGAAAATGGCAAGGGAAACATGAATCACCGCTATATGGGAAAATCATCTCCATTCCCTGCAACAAAACTTAAAAATTTTTGTCGTAGATTTTCCATTCATAGATTACCTCTAAGAGTTTTTAAGAAATATTTCCTTTATTCTGGGTTACCATGGTTTTATGCTATGGGTTAAGAATGAGATCCCCATTCAATCTTCTCCATGAAAACATTTGGTTAATAAGAGAATTAGAAGACTATTAGAATTTCTTTTTATAACTTTTTTCCAAAGCTGAACGTTACATTGCTAAGAATTTGTCATCTGTCTTCCTGAAAGTTACATTTTAAACTATAATGTAATTCTTTCTGAGTTTTAAACAATCTATCATAGAGATAAAATTATTTTTTGTTTTATTCTTTCGATTAGTTTCCAGCAGTCATCCATTGCTCTTATTGGTAGATTGCTCTTTTATTAATAGCTTGCTCCTAGGATTGGCAGTCGACATCCTTTATGAGTTGATTCGTGTGGTGTAATCAGGGTCTTCCTCATACACTTCTGCCAGGATTATTTCCTTCAATAATTCTTTCATTAAGCCGGTATGTCTAAGAATATATATTACTCATGAAGTTGTCTTTTTCTTCTTTTCTTTTGTAATCAGAAATCTTCAGTCGATTTTCCTTGTTGGCATTTACACTGTACAACACTCGTATACGAAAAGAATTATTTGTTTCTTACATTACATTCCCGCGTGAAAAGAAATAAAACTTAAATTTACGTTTATATTTTTAAATCATGAAAAGTTTCTTCATATCTTACTGATATAGCAAACATGCACTATATATAATATAACGAACTTAAAAAAATTATTAAGCTAAAAAATTATCAATTTAAGTTTTTAAGTAAAACATACATAATGAATTTAATTTAAGTCTTAAATCGTTTACTATATAGGTTGCAATGTAGGTTAAACAAGATATTTTGAAAAATTCTGCAATTAAATTTGAATCACTACAATTATAAGATGAGTCAAATATAGAGCAAATTTACATATTAAATGAAGCTTTATTGTATAAATTCCTTCGGAACTTAACGAGAATTGCATGGTTTGACGCTTAAAACAATGATTTTTGAAATAAATATAGAAATAAAAATACTAGTCTTCATTTGCATCAAATAAAGGTAACACAAGAAAAACTTTTTTTTAATCTTAGAAATAATGACTGGCATTTAATGAAGTCGCAGAAGTAACCATTGTAAAATGAAAATTTAGAAATAAATTAATAATAATTTTTTCAAAAATATTTATTGTGTCGAAATGAAAATAATAAGATAGAAGTGAAAAGAAAATTTTTCCGAATGCATTCACATGTTTAGTGGATTTCCGTCCATTTATTTGCTGAAGTAATTTCCTTGTTTTTATTGCAATTCTTTCTTATCAAGACGTGCAATTTGTTTGATTTTGGTGAAATTTGTTTTTTTGGCATTCCACAGAGTTCGTGGACAATCATTTGCTCGCCGAGATAATGCACGAAAAACCTTGTCGGAAGTAGATAATTCAGGTGAAACCCAGACAGGAAATTACGTCATTAACTCTAGCGCTCACGAATCACTTCCTCTTCGTCTTAACAATAAATTTCATTTCGTTGTCATAAAAGTGATAACGCTTTTTTTAAAAAAAAGAAATTATAAATATTACTCACTGTTCTACGAAATTGTCGACAGATGTTAGAGATGTGGATATTGGGCGTTGTAATATCTAAAGAGTAATTTAATCGGATTAAAAAGATTCACAGGCATTATTAAAATTTACTCATTTATAATAAGGGATGGAAAGAAAGAAATTCTTTTAGATAGCTATTAAAGTTCTTACAGATTTTCTATTTTTCCTTAAAATTTGACAAAATAAATTTTTATTTATAATATAGAAAATTTTTCAGTTAGCAACCTCAAGAATATTCTGAAGCCAAGAATGTTTCACAAGTTTAATTCTATATCAACTTAATATCAACTAATCATCTTATTTATCAGCAAAAAAATGCATGAATACTTTGATAGAGAAATTGAACAATAACTGAAGGGAATTTTAGCGTTTCCATAATTATAAATGAATGTTCACCTAATTCGTTGAGGATGATTATTTTAAAAATAATTAAAAATAAAAAAAATAAAATAAAAAATACAAAAAAATAAAAAAATAAAAAAAGAGAGAGGAAATCCATGCGATTCTGTCGCCGTTATTAAGCCGGAAATTATTATTGTTTTACTTGTAGAATTTTCTGTTAGATAAACAATATCCTTGTCTCTTGTCTCTTCCCTCTCTTATCTGTTTTATTTTCACCTATCCTCATGGCTATGTCTGTCACCATGTATATTTTGTTGATAAGTCTTCCGTCTCTCCAAGCTACTCTTTGGCTCTCAAAATTTTCATCAACTTCGTTTTTTTTCACACAATGTAGGGCTTTTTCTAAATTTACACCACGGGGTTCAAGCGTTTCCCTTTTTCCAAGTATCTTTCTTCAATTGTTCTATTCCTACTACTCCTATTGCCTCTGTTGTTCCCATTTCCTTTCTAAAACCAAACTACTCGTCGGCTATACTTTTTCCACTCTTAGCAATTTGATAAATATCTGTTTTCCACCTATCATGCTGATGTATGCTATTCCTCATACTACTTTTGCCATCGGTATCGTATCTGCTATCAAGAAGTCCTTTGGCCACTCTCCATTATGGTATTTCTCATTACATAAACCTTCTTTTCCCTTTATTCCACCTTCTTACAGACACCGTAGCAGCTCTGCTGGAATTCCATTCACTCCGCTGGCAGCTTTTCCACCTCTCATTTCTGTTGTAACTATCTCCTCTCTCAAAATATTTCTGCCGATGTTGTTACGGTGAATCAAGTCTTCTTTATCTCTTCCACGTAATCTCTCCATCTCCTTCAGCAATTTCCTTTTTGTACTCGATCTCTTTACTTAATTTTTTTTTTCTCACCTAGCTTATACCGTTTCTGTACTCATAATTAAAAAAAGGATCATAATTAAAATTTTAAAAGGTTATCAGGTATGTGCATAAATTCTGCTTCCATCATCTTCAGACGCTTCGTTTACGTATAAAACTAGCTTATTAAGTAGCGGAAGAATGGAGACACTTATTGGTTTTACAATGTCCGTTTGTCCCCTTTATAATTTTTGCATTTTTTGAGGTAGAAGGTTGAAATTCGGAATGTAGCTTACTATGGGCATGTCCACCTTCACTATTGTTTGGTTTTGATTGGCCCACTGGATTGGGAATTACGGGGGTAGAAGTTAGAGGGGACTTAAATGATCTATGTGATATTTAGGTATGTAAAGGTGTGAAATTCGATATGCAGATTCCTCTAGGCAAAATTTACATTACTATGAAGTTTGAGCCAAATTTTCCCAGTGGAGTTGTAGGGGTGGCAGTCACTTGGTCTTTAGAACTAATGGCAACTTATGGAATGTGATATATCATTCTATCGAAAATGATGCGAAAGGAAAGAAGATAGGGTTCTTTTATTTTTCTAAATACGAGGGGAGTTCAATAAGTAATGCAACACATTTTTTATCTCAGCCAATTTTGGTTGAAAAAACTGGACATTTCTTGTGGAACATTTTCAAACATTTCCGCTTCGTCTCGTAAAGTTTCATTGACGTCCAATATGTGACAGCGCTGTTAAAATGCCGTCTACAGTGGAGGTGCGTTCCAAACAACGGGCAGTGATCGAGTTTCTTTTGGCGGAAAACCAGGGCATCTCAGATATTCATAGGCGCTTGCAGAATGTCTACGGTGATCTGGCAGTGGACAAAAGCACGGTGAGTCGTTGGGCAAAGCGTGTGTCATATCGCCGCAAGGTCAAGCAAAACTGTCTGATCTCCCGCGAGCTGGCCGGCCGTGCACAGCTCTGACTCCTGCAATGTCGGAACATGCGAACACTCTCATTCGAGCAGATCGACGGATTTTCATCTGTTTGGCCCAATGAAGAACGCAATCCGTGGGACGTACTACGCGAATGATGAAGCAGTTATTGATGCAGCACGACGTTGGCTCCGACATCAACCAGTGAAATGGTACCGTGCAGGTGTACAGACCCTCACTTCAAGGTGACGTAAAGCCGTAGCATTGAATGGAGATTACGTTGAAAATAGTGTTGTGTAGCTAAAAGATTGGGGAATAACATGGTGTATTTGAATGCTGAATAAAACAACCCCCTTTTTCAGAAAAAAATGTGTTGCATTACTTATTGAACTCCCCTCGTATATTATGTTCGAGAAATCAATTTTTGATTAAAAAAAATTTGGGGTTAAAAATGCAGATGAAGGGGGTGAAAATAGATGAACTCAGGGCTTTCGCTACTTTCCTAAACCTTCCTCGGGAGGATTAATTTCTTGTTGTTGATTTGGAAAAACCAAACTCGTAACAAGTTCGGAAGCCAATCGCCAAAGGCGGACCCAAGAACAGGGAAAGAGGGGGAACGTAATACGTCAATTGAAGTATATTAATGAATAAGTGTAAAGTCAAAAGCCAAGTATCATAATTCAAATGTATAAAATGAAATAGTTAAAAAATATGCTAATCTATCAAAAATGTGTTAATCTACCAAAAAAGTGAGCTTAAAATGAATATAGTTTAATAATTATTACAGAAAAGAGCATAAACGCCAGTCTGTTCTTTCAACCAGTTTTTACGACTCCGTTTAGTTTATTTTTGCCAGGCCTTAGTTTCAGACTTCCAATTAGTTATATCGCAAATGAGGCTGCCCCTTTAAATAACATTTAAATCCGAACCCTGTACATTCTACCCAATCGAAATAATAACCGATTCCAAACGGATATCACAATACATGTATAAGAATAATCTGCTGATTAGATAACGAAATGCTACAATTGTTGATATTTGACTAGTCTTTGTGTACTCTATTATTCTAGAATTTTGAGGTTAAGTGTTTTAATTAAATTCCTATTTAAAGTATACAAATATGCTATTAATAACATCCATAATAAATTATTCACAAAAAAAATGCAGAAGCAAATATATTTAAATAGCTTTCAACAACTTTCTTTTTTATCTTAGTAATACCCATCCAAATATAGTTACGCTTCAGAACTGTGACTTCAAAAAAAGTAGTTTGTGTCATAAATGTTATATTTAAGAATTTAAAACAGATAGTAACTTTCTGCGATGGAAGGTGGAGACGGATTCCAAAAAGTGTACTGTAATTTAAAATTATTTATTGCTTAACTTATTTTTCAAAACAAATCAGTCATTTAACAGATAAAGCTTAATTTTCTTTCGTTACAAATCATTAAAAGTGAATTTAAACTGCAGAAAAATGTAAAAGAAAACCGCTATAATTCCTAAACTTTTTCCAAAAATATATTCTTTTTAATCACAATTCTTAATTAATTACTAATTATTCTCAAATAAAATTTACATAAATGATTTTATAATTTAAAATTTTTCTTTTCAACCTTCTTAAAAACTGTAGAATCACTTGCCCACATTCAGCTAGACTGAAAAATTAAACTACTCCCTGAAAATCCATTTTGTGCTCTTAATCCCTTTGAAAATTGAGGGTGGGTAAAGAGGAATTTTTTTTTCTCTCTCTCTCCTTTCTAACACTGTTTTTCTTTCCTTCGTCATTTTCGAGCTATTCCTTTTCACACAGTATTGCACACTTTTTCATTGTGCTTTGCGGTGTTGCACCGTTGTCCGACGTTCCAATTCCCTCGCCGTCATTAGAATCGCGCAAACTGGAATGGAAAACTCCTCAAAAAGAAATAAAAATTTCTGCTTTCCTTTTTTCTTCTTCTTAATCTCACTTGATGAAATATGGCAACTGTAAATCCATCAGTGCAACTGAACACCATCGGAGAAATTTCTCTTCATCCTGCAATTTATAATGAAAGGAAGGGTTGATTGGAAAAGAGACAAATTTATTTTTTCCAACGAACAGTTTTAATATCGAGTTATTTTTAGCTGTAGACATCTGCTTCCAATTTCAAAGCGTTCGTCAAAAACCTATCTTTTACCAAACCTCTTCCTTTAAACATTTAATTAAGATCTTCTTCTCTTATTTTAAACATTTGTGCTTCTCCACTCTAAATATTTATATTCTCCACTTGTCAACCCCCTGCACAAGGATTCCCTCATTTGAATATTTATGTTTTTTGTGTCGCACCGTGTTTATTCTGTGTGTTGCTGGAGGACGGAAAATTTAAACAACATAATTATTCATAACATCGTGATGTGAAAAGATAAAGTGAATGGGGAGGAAAGAAATAATTAAACATAACCGGCACATAATAGAAATGGAAAGCTTTAAAGAAATTCGTTAATTTCTTTCGTATTTACAACATTCGAAACATGGCAGAACCAAAACAAAAAACAACACAGGAGATTTTATCGCAGAAACACAATGCACCAGGGGCTTTCAAAATTTTGTGTTCCCAAGAAAATGGGTTTTAAATTCGATTTGAAGTTTTTTTAGACAGATGTTATTTTCTTTTTTTAACTATTAAAAGGAGACAACAGAATATTTTTTAGGAAATTTCATGCAATGGAAAAATCTCTGTTGCATTTGTAAACATAGCAAGTGAATTTCGCATGGTTAAAATTGTAAGCTTTGTAGCTTGTTTAGCATAAAATAAATTTTCAAAATAAAACTGCGGCCACACAGAGCGCTATGCGACGGAAGCGACGGATGCTATGGTCGCTCTGATTTGTATACAAATCTATTTATTTCATTGCTTATTTGAAGACTTACGTAAAGAAAGAATGTTTATTCCAATTATAATTATTAAGAGTGGAACAAAAATCAAAACAAGTTATTCCTTTATCTTAATATTAGGCATTGTAAAGCCTCTGTCCATATCGTTCTGAAAAAACTGTGAATAAAAAACATATTGCATAATTATTATTAATTCATTATAACTGTAATAAACATTATTTCTTGTAAATTTAAATTTATCTTCTCTTTACGTAAATCTTCAAAAAAGCAATGAAACAAACAAGAGTTGTAAACAAATCGGAGAGAACATAGCATCTGTCGCATTGGCTCGGTTTGGCCGTATTTTAGCTGCAGGCGATGAACACATCACCATTGCTGGTCTACTGCGCATGCCCGTCCACGACGGACGTTTTGGACGTCCAGAAAATATTTGCGCAAATAAAACGTCCAGAACGTCGCGTCCGTAGCGTCCGCAGTTCTGTGTGGCCACTTACATAGAGAATAAAGGCGCATATTTTTTGGACGCGTAGAGTCCGTCCCATCCGTCGCAGCTTTAATCAATTTTGTGAAAAGTGCTGAAACGTAAAAAAGCGATTCAAGCATCTTATTGCTTTACAAAACTTAAACAGGATAATTGGGTTTACTCTAATAATTTATAATTGTTGAATTGGATATATTTCTAACAAAATGTCTAATGACCATATCTAAGATGGTGGACAGTATCCGTTAAAGAGATTTTTAAGATACGAGGTTTACATTTTCTTAATAATCATCAGTAATTATATTGATGAAATTTTTGTTTTACTGATATTCTTTAAACATTATACAGGGTGTAAAAAAAAAGGTACGACCAAATTTTCAGGTAACATTCCTCACATGTAAAGTAAGAAAATATGTTATATGGACATGTGTTCGGAAATGCTATATTTCCATTTAGAACTCATTTTCTACAGCTCTTCATTAACTACATTATTATGACATACAGGAACAGCACGTACAGGGTGTTGCAGATAACTACAGGGCAGTATAACGGGAAGCCTACCCGCTCGATTGCAGGGGCCGGCTCGACATCAAATGATCATTGGGTAATTTTATCAAAAACATGACAGTTTTGACGTTCACCCCCCCCCCTCCCCCACTGTGGAAACTGCTGGCTGCTGCAGGCCACCTTCATCTCCCTCCATTCTGCCAATCGACCGAGCCGGCCCCTGCAATCGAGCGGGTAGGCTTCCCGTTATACTGACCTGTAGTTATCTGCAACACGCTGTACAAGCATAGCACATGAAACTCTTTATTACATGAAATGTTCAAAATGCCCTCTTGGTTAAGAAATAATTTCATCTGGTACGTTCTGTTCCTGTGTGTTTCCATGAGTGATGTAATTAATGAAGAGTTGTAGAAAATAAGTTCTACTGTAATATGGAAATAAAGCATTTCCGGACCCATGTCCATATAAGATATTTTCTTCCTCTACATATGAGAAATGTTTCCTGAAAATTTGGCCGTACCTTTTTGTTACACCCGGTAGAGTCATACTGAAACGCGAATATGATATGAAAAGAATTATCTAAATGCAAATATTATATGCTTTTATTTAGCTCACTTGTGTGTGTGTCTATTCGGGTCAAATCTTGCAATCAATATTAAACCAACTTTCCGAGAAGCTAGACAGCTGAAACTTGATACACATACACAGAATTAATGAAAATGCATGTTAAAAAATGTTTTCAAATCGGTTAACTGGAACGCGTTCTAGGGTTATTCTAAAATTATTTTATACGAATTGATTGTTAGATCAAACAATTTATTTTACAAATTGTTGACGCCGGCTTGAAGAGATATTATCTGATATAATAAAAAAAAATAAAAGCGTGGTTTGAAAATCCTTTTTCGCTCTTAATTCTTGTTTAAGAATACAGGAAATTCCTCAAATATGGAACAGTAAAACTTAACTTTCTTTAGATCTTCTTGTTAGCAGCTTAAACTGTCATCTTATAAAGCACGAGGTGTTCATAAAGTCACGGTCCAAAGTCCAATTGTGTACATACTTGCGGAAATTATGTATACGCAAAATAACAGTCTTCGACATAAAACGGAGGTTTCCGTAGAATTGGTAACGTACAGAATCATCCGATTATCCGAGGATAAAGATAATGAGATTCCAGGCACAGATAGAGAAAAAAGCATTCGCTCCTGCATGTGGGCCGAGGCAATGAGAAAGGCATGCCCCGGCACGAAAAGTCACCTGACCAAACAAGGTCTAACAACAATGTAACCTTCATTTTTCCATCTTGGATTTTAACAATCAGTATATTTTTCCTTACATCGTTGCATGAAGGTTACATTGTTGCTAGATCTATTTTGGTCAGGTGACTTTTCAGTGCCGGGGTCTGTCTTTTTCGTCGGCTACGATATGGGCGATATGACGCTATAGCGGATTTACAAAGGAAGCAAAGTGTGATACGATTTGCAGACGATCTACATTACCACCGAAAACTTGGGAGAGCCATGCACATAGGGACTGTTTTCACTTTCGTTGTCCTTTTATATCACCGACTTCAAGTTTGGGTAATGACGAAGATAAATCAAAAACGAGGTTTTGTATTCCCGAGTTGTTATTTCATGCCAATTCTATGAGTGCTCCGTTGTCAACTGCACCAAGATAAAAATGAGAACAGTGATACGTTTTATCACGCAGAGGAAGTTTTAAGCTGTTGACTCACTAGTACCATACAGTCCTCACATGAGTCTCGATGACTTTCAACCTTCTTGGCCAGTTTAAATAAGAGTTGCGTGGACAAAAGTTATGATCTCGAAGTCGTGGAAGCGGCGCAAGAATGGTTGCCCACGAGAGAAAATGTTTCTTCTACGACGGAATTCAAGAGCTTGTTAAAAATGGACTAACAAGGAACCCCACATAGCCTAACCTCTTTAACAATGGAGTCCTTGTATGGCTATGTATGCTGAATTTTTTTCGTTTTCGCGGTTTATTTTGAAAGAAACACAATTTCGCACTCTCTTATTTTGCAAGCATCTATAGTAGCTTCAGATGAGTAACATATTTCAATTTGGTGGAAATCTGTGACATACATGTTCGAGGGATTCCCTAGTAAGTGTATAGTAGTAAGAGAAGATTAGAAAAATGATAAAGATTTTAATCTTATTTTGTAGCTAGCTACAATACAAAGTTTAATATTTAAAATGGCCGCCTTAATTTTTGACACTCACTATCACCATTCTTTACACAGCACTATTATTGAAGACCCTTGCAAGATGATTAAAGAAAATCTTTATGCTCATAAACTCGGTGAAAGAATTAAGAATAGTAACCATTTCAATACACTCAAAATCATACTTTAGCAAATATATCTTTTGAAGACAAAAGCTTTTATGTGTTCTTTTTGATATAAAATTCGTTTAGAGTGTATTGAATACTTGCAATACTTGATATTCAACGATATCTTGAATTGATTCATAGTTGCACTGCGTTACAAGTTCTGTTTCTCTCGAAACCAGGAAGCTGTGGGCAGGAATGTTTTTGTTTATCCTTTACTAAAAACCCCGTAAAGATTTAAATTAATTTTTTAATTGAAATCCAGAACAATCTTCTATATAAGATGTTAAAAGTATAAACTTTGCCCGGCTCTGCACGCCTAAACTATTTGGTCTACTTTTTTAAAATTGCCATACCTATTTAGGATAATCTGATATTTGACGTGAAATTTTCTGAGTTACTCCCAATGTTAAGTTAATGAAATTAAAAATCAATTAAATTGCAGCTGAATGATTATTAAGTAGTGGAAGAATGGAGCCACCTATTGGTTTTACCATATCCGTCTGTCTGTATCGGCCTCGGTGGCTCAGTGGTTGCGTGATCGCCTCTGATGCCCGATGACGCGGGTTCGACCCCAGCCGAGGACGAGGATTTTTCAGGGGGAAAATCCTGAGATCACGCACTTCCTTCGGAAGGGAAGTAAAGCCGTTGGTCTCGTGTAGTCGTGTGCCGGCTGCACATAAAAGAACCCTTGCGAGGCAAAATTTGTGGCCGCTATAACGCCGTCCTGAAATGACCAAGGCAGTTGAAAAGGACGTTAATACCAAACAAACCAAACCGTCTGTCCCCTTCGTAATTTCTACATTTTTTGACGCAGACGATTGAAATTCGGAATGTGGCTTACTACGGATTTGTACTACTTCACTATTTAGTTTGGTTTTGATTGGTTTTATGGGGGTCAAGTTACGGCGTGGAAGTTAGAGTCCAATTGTCTAAATGGAATAAAGGTATGTACTATTACTATGAAGTTTGGGTCAAATTCTCCCAGTGGAGTCGCAGTTGTGGGGATAGAAGTCAAGTGGTCTTTAGAAATATTAACGCTTTCAAACGGCAACATATGTTTTGTAACACGCCATTCGACCGGATATGACGAGAAATGAAAGAGGGTAGAGTTTTATAGCATTCTCTAAATATTACGTTCGAGAAAATCAATTCTTGATTAAAAAAAATATGGGTTAAAAAGTGCGGATAAAAGGGGTAAAAAATAGATGAAGTACATGTAGATGGTTCTACAGTAGATGAAGTAAATTTCAGCAGCAGATGAAATAGATGGTTCTACTACATTTCCTATACATATTTTCTTGTTATGCAAGCGGCCAAGAATTTTTGACAACGTCGTTTGCTATTGTTTTTAATGTCAGTTGTTCTTAAGTATGAATTTAATAAGCCAATGCAGTCGTGAATTTATTTGTTAACAATTATTCTTAGATGCTTATGAACGAATATGTATCTCACAATATTATGTTGGGTAAAAAACCGAAGCTATACTTCAAGATTAGATAACGGAATTAAGCTGGAAAACGACAGGGGGAAAAAAAGCGACTTAATTTCGAATCTGCAGTCCGATGCATTGAATCATGATAATGTTTTAGGTGCAGCATATAAATAAATATTTTATACAGTACATAAACCTTTTACATGTATTTATTTTTCAGTGGATGTGTCTACAGAATCATGTACATCGGCAATAAATACTAAGTAATGGCTTATGATAACTGAAGTATGAGATACAAGGACACCTTTGATTTTAGACATTTTGTCAAATATCTAAAAAAATACTTGACAAATTATCCTGAAACTTCAGGGTGTAAAGAGCATGTTACACCCCATATACTTCAACGAAAGTTTTGTTCCGAAAGTAAATAGGGAACCAGCAACAAATTGAAAAAAATAATAATGTTTGGGATCACCCTGCTTGAAATGCGTTGTAGCTGTAACATATAATTATATGGCTTCTTTTACTTATCTGTGTTCATTTGTATTTTTTATTTATTAACTATTATTTATTGCATTCCAGGGTTTTTGTGTCTCGTCCTTTCCTTTATAAATATCCGTTCATTTGTATGAGAATAGAACGTATATTAATGGAAATATAAAGGTTTCTTTAAAAAATAAAAATAAAAAAATCGAAATTTTTTCTTAAGTTTTTTTGTTTATAACATGCAGGGTTTTTAACCTAATGCAATGCCATTTTCAGGAAATTGACAAATTACAGTCGAGCCAACACCTGCATTCAGAATACAACTGTATATAAATATTAAATATTTGATGGAATATGAACATTTTTACTAAATAATGTTTAACTGCGCATGCGTAAGCATTACCAAAATAGCTTTTGCATAATTTCTTAGCCAAATGTATAGAACTACTCTTATAAAATGCCCAAGCAAATAGCGTGAAAACTTGAGAAAAATAAGTTGATACAGGTGTCCGGTTCAAAAATAAAAATGCTTAAATGCGCCAACAATACTTAAATGTGCAACTATACGCTTTTTTGGGTCGATTTTTGTATCACGCATTTAACAGAATGACCTCCAGCCTTAAAACATTATCATGTTAAAAATTATGATAAATGGATTCCGCTGATAAATTTTAATATCTATTAATTCTTACTAATTGTTAAAGCTGTTTGTTGGTTTGGTTTGTTTGGTTTGGTTTGGTTTGTTGGTTTGTTGTAAATTTGGCCTTAAGAAATCCATTGTGGTTAAATGAGGGGGAGGGGGTCTAGTTTTTAAAAATGTAAATTAAAAAGCAATAGACGAAGTATAAGAAATAAATTAGCTTTGAGTCAAATGAAATAAATGAATTCTTAGTAAATAAAAACAAAATTATTCCTCTGATCTAAAGAAAAAAAAAGAGAAAATGGATAAACAGAGCAAAGCATAATATGCATTTATTTTAATATAAAAATCCCTATTACAATTTTAATATATTAGTTTCCTTATTCTTTTTTTTAAAGTACTGTTGGTTAAAGATGATGTTTAGCACTTCTTTTTTTGCAGATCTTCCTATACCAAGTGGGGCTATTAAATGGGCTATGGCCGGTACGTAAATAAAAAATTTTATGAAGTTAGGAAAATATTTAAGTAAGTAGCAGAAGGGGAGATCAGAGCCCACTATCCCAGTTTCCTGAATGATGCTAAAAATTTAATGAATATACGTGGTAAGTTTTTTAAAGAATAAAAAACTATAGGAATATAATGCCTGGTGATCTTGAAGAAGACCATAATTAAGCTTTTATAACTTAAAGGGAGAATGGATAAATAGGGCAATTGCGTCCTGAGGAAGAAATTTGTGTTCGAAATTAACTCAAAAATAATAATAATAGAATGCTTTTTTGTAAACTGAAATGTAATTTTTCTCCTGAAAATGAGATTAATTTTTTCACGTCTTAGAAGATGGTTTTTTATTTATAATGATAAAATTCTTATAGGGTACCCGCCCTGTTCTTAGCTATTAACAATCGCGCAGGGGCATCCTCATAACAAGAGAAGCACAATATTGGAGATCGCTTAAGATGATTTCAATGAAATGAGAAAAAAAAGTCACAGAATATTAACCCGTCATTTTCTGATAATACTAATGTGTTCCTTGTTTCTTCGTAAGTTTCTGTTCAAATTCAGGCGAATTTTTTCCAGCATCCATTAAATATGAGACAGTTCCCTGGCAGGGATGATCATTTCCTCGTTGCGCTCACTCGCACGCCTCCATGCATCACGCATGCAAAATTGTCGCGTATTTCTCCGGTGGGCACTGAACGTAACATCGCACTTCCGGCGGAAATCGCATTTCTATCCTCTCTCTCTAAACCGCAAGAGAAAAATATTTATCTAGAAAGCGCATTAAAAAGCCATTTTGTGCGCTTCGTCCCGATGTTATTTCCATGATTCAGCACGAAATCTTCAATGTTGTTTTGCTTAATGGAGTGCGAGCGACTCTTCTCCCAGCGGATTCGAAAGTAGCGCCACCGCCTAGAAATCGATGGAGTTAATCGATTAAGTGGGCGTCGGCCGAAATTTCGTGCGTCACCCCTCGAGGCAGGCGCGGGATTTGTCACGTGACAGGTAGAGAAGGGTTCTCTAAGCGTCCACTCGTGGGTGGTGGTTCGTCACGCTCGTTAACACCTCCATCCTCTTTGCCCCTTTCTCTCTCTCTCCATCCTCTCGGTTCAATGTCGACAGTGAATTATGGAATCAACGACTGCAAACGGAGGTGATGCTCTACTTTCAAGTTTATAATTCCGATGATAATGATTCTGCAGCCCCAGTAATCTTGAAATTGTGTGAACGTGTTTACAGAGAACGAGACGGAGAATTTGCACCACTTTGACAATAAATCTTCGTCTGCCTTCGTCTTCGTTTGTATTAAAATTTAATGAGCTCTAAGGAATTAAGAGAACATGCGAAACTTGTTACTTTCAAGTTATTTTCAACCCATCCATTCTGTTCTACTTGAGAATGTTATTTAGGAGAATTTATAGGAATTAGTAGAAAATCTTATAAATGTAGCAGCTAGAAATATTTATGACAGCTTTTATTTCCCACTTTGGGACTTAACTCTCTTTTAAATTTAAAGAGTATGAATTTTTATAACAACAGATTCCAAAATAATGATAGGACCGCCTAATTCGTCTAAGCCAACGGCTGGTTCTAGTAACTGCCAAAATTTAATAATAATGTTACGGCTAAGCTGTAAATATTTTTTAATTTTTTTTTTACTTCTTTTAGATGCATTAGTAAATTCTTCATTGACTTCTCATAACTCATTCAAAATTCAAAGTTCTCCAATTTTTTTTCGAAACATTCAATACTAAATTTTAGGGAACTGATTTAGTAAGAGAACTGTATCATGTCTCCTTTGACTACATACACTTCTTGAGGCGGATAGTGCTTAGCGTGACAAAACGTGACGAGGGAGGAATCATATAATAAGTCACGTTACACTAAATTTCTCTTAAGCTCTTTTTTGGAAATAAAAAATTGTAAGAAATTCATTAAAGCACGTGGGTTTAAATAACTTTAAAGCCCAATTTTAAACATGTTTCAATTAAGGCACATGCAACAAAATGGAAGTTATTTGATTATTTGGTCAATTTGTAATGTTCATCATATAACTTAGCAATATTCGTTTAAACAGCTATTCGGCACGATTATGTATTCACTACTTCATTCATTTATACAGGGTGAATACAAAAGTCTGAACCCCCCTTTTATTTTTTGAACCAATGTCAATTTTGATGAATCCAATGAATAGGAAGTTGTGGGTGGCCTATCCCATGGTGCACTTTTCATCATCCCAAATATGCAAATTAGGACACATTCAAAATTTATCTCAAAAACCGTAAGGGATAGAGAAAAAAACCCAATTGCAAACTTGTTCAGCATAAAAAAACAAACAAAACCAAAAAAAAATCATCCAAATCGGACCAACCAATCACCCACAATCACATGGTGAACTGTTTGTAGCTTACAAACAGTCACACTGCACAAGGAAAACTGAATGTTGATATTTCCACCATGTAAAGCATGCAAATCAAAAAATTAACATAAATTACCATACCCACATTCACTTTCATGTGGAAAAGCAAATAAAAGGCATGTTTCAGCACACAGAAGACAAAACAATTCCAGGATGGCAAGCTACACTGTTTCAGAAATGGGGGGTTCAGACTTTTGTATTTACCCTGTATATTCACTTTTTAGATTAGTAACAGCATCGAAGCAAGCAACCACCTTTGAAGAGAAATAGAGTTTCTCTTTCAGATCATGTTTTGGTGTTGCTGCTGAGCATAAATGAATACCATCTGTTTATGCTGACATTGTGATTATACCAAATGAATAAAATAACATGCTTAGGACTTTTCATTTGCATGACCCTTGTAAATGATACAGAAGCCCAAACAATAGTTTTAGGATTTTTATCTGTTTCTCTGTATCTCTGTATCTTCAAAGGGATTTAGTTGAAATTTGCAGTGAAAGTTATGCAAATATTCATCTTCCACTGTTAAAAGGAATTATAAGTACAGAATTACAATCCTACAAAAGACTCGCGCGTACAGAGATTGCTTCTGATAGATTTGCTGTGACGTGGGCTTGATAAACACTCCAGGTAAAAAAGGTAATGTTTTTAGGGTATTAAGCATTTCCTGCGATATAATTTGATATGATTTGAGATTCTTTATTCATTATGGCAAATGCATCGGGAAGCAATACATGACCCTCTTAATCACGAGTTTGCGAAGTTGATTCTATCTCATGAGCATTTTGGATTCCATCTAGGTTCGTCAGAATAGATATCGAGGAATATCCCGAGAAAGTCTGGAACTCGATATTTCCCATCCAACATCAGGGATACTAATCTTTATGGACTTGATAGATTCTTGGTTTGGGGCGACATACTGTTGTATGGGCTTGAACGAGGCACGCTGTCCATTCTATTCGAAAGCAATAAATATATGGCAAATTCCATGGACCTATATACCGCTTAATTAATACATGGCCTGACATTTTGATTATTTGAACGATTTATTGAAGTTGGAAGCTACTTATCCGTCCGTACTGAGTAGTGAAAGGCTAAATTTAATTTGTAGACTCATCTAGACAATAAAATATTCCAAATGCGCTAAGAAACTGTGGAAATCTAGATATGATGAGATTTTGTAAAAGGACAAAAAACCCCATAATCCACAAAATTATTTTTATACCACGTATATACATTTCTATGACAAAGCGGTCGTCATCAGCGTGATAGCAGTTTATTACAAAATTGATACCAATAGATTATGAAAATAATTTATCGGTCGAAATGTACATACGTGGTATGAAAACAACTTTGTGGGTTGTGGTTTTTTTCCTTTTACAAGTTCTCACCACATCTAGGTAAGACTTACATTATTATAAATTTTGTGCCGAGTTAAGGAAGCCAATTTCTTTGAACTCATCTTCTGCTATCTCTTCTGCTTTATCGCAGCGGTTCATCCAATGTACTATACTCTGTCCAACGAAAGTTGGAGTGGCGTGTCCAGTTAAACTTTTGTTGGACAGAGTATAGTGTTGATTTTTTAGTTAAGTTCCAATTCCGTAAGTAACCACCAAGAGAGAAGGCCTCCACAATGAAGGCCTCCACGCAATTAAAGGACAAGTACCACTTAAAAACTAATTTTTGTCTAAATAATCTAGAGTGAAAATAAATTAATGTAGTAATATTAAAAGTTGCCAAAAATTTCTCTAAATATATAAAAACTGCGTTTAAATACCCATTTCGTAAAATCCGTCGCGCTCCATTTTGAATGTGGAGCGATCATCCCCGTGACGTCATCGGCCTGCTGAAACGCGACCTGTAGCTACTTTTTGTATTGTATGAGGTATACGATATGGCTAAGTACGGCTCGGATAGCAGTACTGAATTCTCTTCAAGCGACAAAAATTTCGATGGAGATTTTTAAAACTATTCTATGAATTATTTGAAAATCGTGAAATTAAGTCATACCAATTGGAGCCGCAAATAAAAAGATTTGCCAATTGAACTTCTAGGCAACTGCCATGATGGGGAAAACACCCCTCCCACATCGCTTAATATTCATAACATGTATGATTTTTAGACAGTTATCTAATTAACTTTTATTATTTATACAGGCAATATAGATATACTAGGTTATCGGCAATTTACGAATAGGATCTAGGATAGGCTTGAGAAAAATAATAGAAAAGTTTTTCCAAATTGTGTTGTGGGCATTATCAGGAAAGAATTTCCCTCTGAGGAGTACTGTGCGTTTAAATACCGAAGATATTAAAGACATATTTATAGCATATTTACATTTATTCCTACAGTGTTTCTATTCATTCATCATTTATTCCTATTTAGTTTCCTTTATCTGCTTATCAATAAAATTTGAATTTCCTTACAAAAAAATCTTTGATTAATTTTTCAGTAATAAAACATTTTTGATTCTGTTTCTTAAATAATAGACAATTTGGGATTTTTCGTACGAAAAAAAAAACAAAACACGAAAACGACATAATTTAAGTGGCAATTTCGTATTTGCTCATGATTATTTTTTGTTTTCGTCAAACAAGTTGCGCTGTGCGCACGAAACCGACTTTTCATTTTTTACGAAACGAAATTTGTTTCCCTTGCAGCATTCGGCCCTGTTCAAAGTGGATTCTTCCAGTCGATTCGAAAGTTAGTTATCAACATTCTAGAATAGACATTTTATCAACATTTTGCTTAAGCCACTGCAGTAGGTAATTCATGTTTATTTAGTAGGGTTGTTTGTGCTGTCGAAATGAACAGTACGTTCAAACTTTTTCTTCGATGGAGCTAAAGTTTGGCGTCCATTATGAATCGGGGAGCCGATGTGCAGATGAATGCGCACTCGTTTCGTCATATGCGAAATTTCCTACGAAAATCTTGAAAAAATTCCGTTACATAAGTGACGAAAATGAAAAATTTTGAAAAGTCGTATTAATTTTTCGTTTTCGTATCTTTTTGATTTTCGTACGAAAAATCGCAAACTGTCTAATAACAGGCAGTAGTTTCATTTTTTTTTTTATTTGGATTATAGCGAGTTTTGTATATACGAGAGTAGATACAATTTTTTTTTTTTTTTTTTTTGCTTGGACGACTACACATATCTTATAAAAGTGGTGGTTTTGAATAGTTTCTTTTCCTGTTTTTTCTTTGGTAAATAATTAGATCGACCTCATATTCACACAGAACAGACCCTGTTGCTTTTGCCGGGATTCCATTTATCTGTCCGAAAAAAATCTATCCATTGATTTTTCTTATTTCTTGAGCAGAAAAGGGTGAAGCATAACTGTTACACACGAATACTGAACGAAGTTTATAAGACATGGTCAAATCGATGTCATGTTAATCGTGAGCATAACTGTGCTAATTTGGAAAGAAGAGTTTCCAAATTCATTCAGTGTCATTCATATAGCGTCTCCTTTTTTAAAATCATTTAGTCGTGACTTTACTAACCTAAGCTACACACATTTCAATAAACATTCCTTTACACAGAGGTCATTAAATAAATTAAAATGGCCAAGGTAAAATTTGGAAATTCTTTCTTGTATGTTTACTTAAAAAAAATCACGGTGTCGAAGATTACAAGCAATTAGATGAGCTCTCTAATGTCTCCTACTGAATTGTGGAGCAGGCCGATGACGTCATATCGCCAGCTTGCTAACAAAATCATGGCGGACGCCGTTTATCGCTCACTGTCGTATTTTGCCGTTTTCATCGCAGATTTTTAAGGAAAATGATGATTTTTATAGAAAATTATTAACGAAAGTGTACTATAAACGTCATGAACTAACCAAATTTAAATAAAAAAGAGTGTGTGATTTTTAGTGGTACTTGTCCTTTAATAAATATGACCCGTCATGTGACGGGTAAGCGGACTAGTTCTCAATAATTACGAGAATATGAATCTCAATTATCCTGACAATATGAGAATAAGCTATATTGAAAATTAAACTTTTATTTTTTATTTCTCATTATTAATTCTGATTTAAGCGTATTACTCTTTAAGGATAAAGTTGCTTTAGTTTGATAGTTATAAATACAGTTAAAATATTTTATTTTCTAAAGTAAACTGGAGAGGGGGGGGGATCGTGATATTGTCTAATATTAGGGAAGGTGTTCATACATTGTGATATAGTGTGGCACATGTTCTAAAAGGGTCGAAAGTAACAATGACGTATTTTTGGACAGTCCCGAACTGATTTATATGGTGTGCCCAAATGAAAATGAGACTTTCACTTTAGCGCCATTGTATCTAATCGAAGTTGGTATATATGCTTGTTGATAGATGTAGCGTCATCCCAGCGCCCCATGTCCCAAAACACCTCATCGTCTATGAAGGCCGGAAAAGTGATGCTCAGTTTCTTTTTCGACGAAGAAGCACCCATACTCCTCGACTGGCTAGAACGGTTAATGCTGAACGGTAACTGCAACACGTTGCTGAAGCCGAAACGGGCCATCGAAAACAAGCGCAGAGAGAAGCTCTCCAAAATGGATAATGCTGCTCCAGGACAACGCTAAGCCACTTGTGGCCAAGAAAACCCTCCAACTGCTGGAAACATTTCGATGGGAAGTCCTCAAACATCCTCGGTACAACCCCATGTGACTCCCATAGTTTCGGCCCCTTATAAAAATCACTCACAGGCCATCGGTTCACCTGCGACAAGGAAGTGCAGAACACCGTGGAAAAAGGATTTGTATGCAACCCAGGAATTTCAATACTGAAGCCATCATTCGCTTCTTACGCTCGGAGATCAGTGCATTATTATCAAAGGCAATTATGTGTAGGCGTCATGTTACACATTAACTGTACGTCAAATATTCTGTACTTAAAATACAGAGGGTTGAGTACGTTACAACTAAACGATTTACATACGCAAATTCTCCAGCCACATGGTTGACAGGGCTACGCGGTCGTGAGGAGTTATAAAGGGGATACCGCTTCATCATTCTTAATCTTGTACAAACGCTAGCTGCGAGAATGCCGCCGAAATCGATAGATATTGGGAAGGATAAATATAAATGCACTTTCCGACGCGAAGTGTCCTATTCCATGATTATAAAACAATGCAAATCCAGGGGTCTCACCATTTCGAAGGCAGGAATCTGTAAGATACTAAATAAAATTAGAAAAATCGCAATACCAGCAACGTTGGACGAACCTGGACCCTCAAGACAACGACCCACTCCAAGGAGAACACCGGAAGTCGTAACCGAAGCACGCGTCTCATCTCTGCAGAAAATCCCAAAATTCAAAGGCTGTCGCAAATAAGATAGGGGTATCATAGTCAACGGTATGCAACATAATCCACAAAACTCTCCTACTGCTTAAGCGTCCGAAACCTGGCATGGGTGCATCAGGATAAAGCTGCGAGCCATACGTCCAAGTCAATGGTCACCCATTTGCGAACACTGGAACAGGAGACGGGGATACATTCATTCCGTTTGAAGACATCCGTGTAATCTCTAGACGGATCCCCCATGGATTAATGCGGGTTTGGACTGCTGAAACCTTCGCCCTTGGAATAGACGACCCCGTACATTGGACGATCCTATGGAAAGCCTGTAAAGAGGGGTGGGCACCGACGCCGAACTAAGTCTGGTATGGTCAAAGACCAACGAGTTAGAACCTAGAGGGCGTCTATAATTCTAATACAAATATAAGACAAATATATAAGTCTATAATACAAACATTAAAAAAATATATATTTGATTAATAAATGAGCTGTTACTTTTTAAGTTGTTTTGTAATTTGTTGTTTATGGGCTTTCCGACAATAAAAAAATAAAAAAATTACAAATCATGAAATTGCATTGATAATATTTAAATTAAAGTATAAGACTTACAAATTTGAAAAAAACCCAACTAAAATTAGTTTTCTAAACAAGAACAGCAATCAGTAATTGTTTATCAGAAATACCCATTCATAAAGTCTTAATATGTAGACTTCCTTAGTTAATGAACTAATTAGTAAATACGAAACGTTTTAAAAGCTTTCTAAACTGTGTATAAGCTTATCTTAACCGTGTGTTTACCTATACAACAAATTTTATAAACTTGTACAGTTAATAAAATCATAAAACTCATTAAAATTATTCAAAACACCTATTTTAAAATGCAATTTTCCCTGTTTAACACTAATCACAAAAATCTTTTATGAGCTTTTGATAAGCACCCTTGATTTTGTTTTATTCATGTAATGCAATCAACATTTATTTTTTAAATGTTTTTTAAACATTCTGAGCATTTTTATTATAAATTCTGATATATTTTAATCTTTTTTTATTTGCAACAAATTTTATTACTCTAAGACAGTCTCTTTAGCATTGCCTTCTATGTATCATCCGCCCCGCTGTTTACCTTGACTTTATCACTAAGTGATAATCACTTATCTGTTTCTGGCACGCCAATGGAGAGGCGCGCAGAAACCAAGTCCAAATTGCTGAGGGATCACGGTTGCGGCGATCCGCTGCCGTCCTCGTTTTCCACGACGAAACTCCCGCTCTTCACTCCCATTGGTTCGCTCCTGCCGCATTTGTTGACGTTTGAGGTTTCGCCATCCTCCTTCCGGTTTCGTTTGGTGGAAGACACGAGACCGGAAGTGATGGCCGATGTCATCGGAATTCGATGTGTTTTTCGAATTCCGTGACACCAAGTCATTCACTGCGGTACGTGTGGTAACAATTCTACATTGAACCCATCGATAGAACAGAAAAGTTAGTAAGCTTCGATACCTTGCCCAGTTTCAGATTTTGTAAAATTAATTGTCGCGTAAGCCTCACTTAAACATTAATGTCTTTAATGCTTCATTTGTTTTAAGTGATAGTGGGAAAGCATTTGTCAGTATTTGCTTATCTATTTATATAAGAATTGACAAGTTAAAATTCTATATTACTGTGTTAATTAAGGATAGTAATTTATAGAGAAGTAGATGTTAGTAGATGTTCTACAAGTTTGATTATTCAGTTATTCGTTATTATGTTGTATTAGTTAATACACATGAATAAATTTAGTTATCAACTAAAGCGTATGTTCTTTGTGTCAAATCGGCCTCGGTGGCTCAGTGGTTGCGTGATCGCCTCCGGCCGAGGACGACGAGGTTTTTTTTCAGGGGGAAAATCCTGAGATCACGCACTTCCTTCGGAAGAGAAGTAAAGCAGTTGGCCCCGTGTAGTCGTTTGCCGGCTGCATGTTAAAGAACCCTTGCGAGGCAAAATTTGCGGCCCCTATAACGCCGTCCTGAAGTGACCATAGCAGTTGAAAAGGACGTTAATACCGAAACCAACCAAACCAAATCTTTGTGTCAAGTATTCTCAAATTTTTATTCCAATGCGTATTAATTCTGGTACGTGACAATGAACTTAAGAAGCTTGCACATCGTTTAGCTGTAACGTACTCAACCCTCTGTATTCTGTAATTAAAATATTCGTTATATATAACCCTAGTCTCCTTTTCATTTGGGCACAGCTTATACCCTTGGAATATCTTCACAAACGTTAAGTTCAATTTATGAAACTTTTTTTTTATGCACATCTTCGTTATGGACAGCTTCCTTTTCGAATAACAAATAGTTAATGGGTCACTAATTAAAAGGCGTAGAGAAGGGATATACATCAAAATCTTATCAATAGTTTATGCAAAAGTGTTTATTAAATTAAATAAGACACTACAATACAATTGAGTGAGAAGAGTACAATTTTCATATGTAAAAAAATACTATGAAAAAAAATTAGATATTAATTTGGATACCCATTGCCCATATTGATCAAAATGTTAATATATTACTTCCAAAATTAAATGTTAAAACTTGTTAACTCTATTTAAATTTATTAGAACATTTGCGACCAAAAAGGACTAAGTTATTCAATATAAAGGCCAGTATCGATTAGCGTCATATTTTGGGACAGTTCATTCATTTTCCATCTCAACTAGCTAAACATGGCCTAATAACCGAATTATTCGCATGCTGTGAAATGTTTCTGTATTATAACTCTATGTAATCATTTAGAGCTTCCTATCTTAGAAGGTATGTAACTTAGTTACTTAGCGTTAGTACAACCGGAAAGAACAAGTTGACAGTTGAGATTTCCCGAATTAAGTAATTATGACCAATTCCCCTGCTTCATTTGTTATGGAATAATTATTGGTAGCAGATAAATATCGGCACACGCGAATTATGAAGTTTGAATATCTCAATGATTATCCTAATTTAAGAAAAGTATAATGCTTTCAGCTTGTGGAACGATTTACCTCTGTTTAAGACGGATGCCGATAGATTGACAGACTAGTTATTGCAATGAAGCTAGACGTCACTATTACAGCCATTTGAAAGAATTTTGTATGGCGATTAACATTGAGGATCACTAATGCTTTAAGGCTGGACATCATTCTACAAAAAGCACAATGCAAAAACGACACCAAAAAGCGTAACGGAAACCGTTTTGCATTGCTGTTGCACGTTTGAAGCACACGCCGGCACTGAAAAATCACCTGACCATTGTTGTCTGAGCAACAATTTTTATTTAAATCTTTACTACAGAGATATTATGAAATATATTGAAAGTGTGGTAACAGATAGCGCCGCATACTTCGCTGTCTTACCTAGCAAATTCGTTGGTTTTGCATTCAGTGTTTTGAATGAACACTAATGAATCCTGGTGTATTGGAGTATATACTCTTTTCCATTACAATAAATATATTTTATTACTCACAATTTATTATTTTTAAGCACTGAAGAATCAATTAAATTTTCATTTAGATCTTTTGATGCTTTTGAAGTCTTCATCTTATTTATAATTTATGCTCTTGTTGAATTTCCATGTGTTTTGAAGTGCTTAATTTATTTCTACAGATTCCTTCCTTCCTCTCTATAGTTAAAAATAATGTTCCGACCCAAAAAAGCGTTACGGATGATGCAATAATTTTAATTTTTCGTCATACAAAATACACTCGTTTTGTGATTCTAGATACTGCGAAAAGCTTGCACGTGACGTGTTTGTGGTAAGCATAGATGCTGTGTTTACTCAACATATCGAGAAGCTCGATACCCGTGCTTATATTTCATACTTCAGTTGTGATAAGCCCTTATTCAGTATTACCGATGTACATGATTCTCTAGACTCATCCATTGATAAATAAATAAAACGTTTCTGTACTGTATAAAATATTTGTTTGTTGTATCTAAAAACATTATCATGATTCAATGCTTCGGACTGCAGATTCGAAACTAAGTCAGTTTTTTTTTTCTATTTGTATTTTTATATTACTCCTGATGAATGTTTTGATATAATAAAAAGTTCATAAATTTATTTTTAGATTTTTCAGATTACGATGGACTGCAGATATTATCAGTTGCATTACTGATAATTAACAGATAATTAATAATAATAATAATAATAATAATAATAATAATAATAATAATAATAGATAATTGTATTATATTGCCTTATAAATGTCAAAAATAGGTAAATTACATTTTGCTTTTAGAAGAAGAGTGTATATTATATGCTCTCATATCTAGATTGCATAAGGCCAAAGACTTGAATAAAGATTATGTCGAAAAATAGGTTTTGATAGCCAAAGAAATGAAAACAATTTTGTTAACCAAAAACAAAAAAAAAAATATCTTCTCCCTAAAAATTCTTCTACTAAAAGAAAAAAAAAATCCGAAGAGGTGGATGTGTTTTTTTTTAAAAGAATTTTATACTGAATAAAAAAAGTATTTGACGAACTTAAAACTTTCCTTTGTTTAATTTTTTTTGTATTCTAATTTGTGAATAAAGAGCAGTGGGAATCTCTTTTAACGAGAAGCCGATTACTCGAAATTGCATTGCAGCTTCGGAAATTCCCTTTCTTTTGAAAGATGTCTCTTTTCGTATGGTGCTAGTCATTCTATTTTTTTAATGGCTATAAATTATACAATTTTTTCGTCGTATTAATATTTTACGAAAAAAAATGTATATCAGAGAGAAGGGAATTCAAAGTCTCTGGATTTCGCAAACGTTTTTCTTATTTACGATCCAGCTTCCATCAAATTTGAATTAAACTATTATTTATGCCTTCACAAATTTATTATGTGTTCAGCGTTCAAGTGATTTGTTCTTCAGTATAAGATTCTTGCATAAACAAACGTAAATATTAAATATATACTATACCTAATGAGCTATTGCAATAGCATTTTCTGAAATGGCTTAAAACGCTTGAGTTGGGCTAATAGTTCTTTCATAAGCCCTAAACTAGAACAGCACATCGGAATAAAACTAATCTCTTGTAAATCAGTTTCTTTAGGCTTTGTTTAAAATTTTTTAAACTGAAGGAAATTAGGATATTTGATGTCAAGGCTATTAATTCTTATAAAATAGGAACTTATGAAATCGATTATTCAAATCGATTATAGTCCTTAATAGGGATATTGGATCTTAAGCAACATGGGCGTTTTAATGTTTAATTTTTGAAGCTTGTTGATACTTTTGATTATCACTATAAATAATTATCAGAAGATAATTCGGACAGAACATATTTTTTAAAATATGACAACCCAAAAAGTTTTTATATGTCTCAATAATAATTGCAATTCATATACAAGATGAATATAAAGTCTTTACCTAAAACTGAAAATTAATAATAAAAAACTATGTCAAATACATACATACGGTTTTTGGTATTATGATATTCGTCTCAAAAGGTTTTTCTTCACATCGTACGATCGTATCCCGTTTGCGATGCAAGCGTATGAATCTATATCTCTTCCTATGTCTCTCGGTGACTTTAGTAGAAATATGAACAGGATATTTAGGCTTATTGTATGGATAATTTTTGAATGGGCGAAGAGGTTCCGCGTTATTATAATAGCATGGAGAAATTGAGTACACTTCGACATGTGCACCTTTCGTAGCTCTGAGAAGATCTAGACGATAGTCAATTTCTCGCCACATATTCGCCAGCATGTCTTCTGTTATCGTCAATATCGTATCCGTTATTCTTGCCTTTAATGTGTTTACATCGGGGACCGGCGTAACAACCACTTTATCCTTAACATAGCCACACTAGAAAAGGTTAAGGGGGTTATGTCTGGAGAACGTGAGGGCCATAGTGTAGGACAATCTCTTCCAAACCATCGGTTGGGAAACGTTGAATCGAGGAATTCACGAACTTATAATGCCCAATGTGGCGGGGCACCGTTCTGTTGATAAATTACCCATGGTTGGTACTCAGAACGCATTGAGCTTTCTATCTCATAAATGCCATTTTCAATAGGACCGACTTTAACGCTACCTACATCGCTTCGGCTCCTACCGTACCATCAGTTTAAAAAGTTGTTTAGATGGAGATCATAATATAAAAAAACCGTATGCATCTTTCTAACGTAGTCTTTTTTAAAAAATTTTCTTTATGTTCAGCCTGGCATTTACTTAACCGACGTTCGATACGATACCGCAAGAATATTAAAAATTTTTGACGTTCGCAAAAACATTTTAGTTGCGGCGTTTGCTTGTCCCGTATGACATTTAGTGACATAATAGATACTGTATTCAAAATTTCTCTAAACAACCCTAGGTAATTATTTCTTTTCAATTCCAACGATGCATACACTGTATTTTTTTTTCTAAGAAAAGACTGTTTTCAAAAGTAACAAGAAATTAAGCCTCCCGAGGAAGATATAGGAAAGTAGCAGAAGCTCTGAGTTCATCAATTTTTTACCCCTTCATCTGCACTTTTTAACCCCCCATTTTTTTTTTTAATTAAAAAATTGATTTTCTCGAACTTAGTATTTAGAAAATATAAAAGAACCCTATCTTCTTTCCTTTCTCATCATTTTCGATCGAATGTTATATCACACGCCATATCTCGCAATAGTTCTAAAGACCACGTGACTGCCACCCCCACTGGGACAATTTGGTCCAAACTTTATAGGAATGTAGATTTTGCCTAGAGGAATATATATATCGAATTTCACTCCTTTACATATCTAAATACCACATACATTGCTTTGCAATGAAATTGCCCTATCCACAAAGAGTTATCCTAATGAGCCACACGTAGGTAGCCTATACGCAAGAGATACATCTGAACACACCTTTATTACGTTATGGAGCCCAGACGTGCACTCGTTTGTACAGGCTGTCTCAACGGAAAGCGGCATCAGTAGGTTGTGGCACCACCTCTAGCGGCGATGCATTGCTCCAGCCGCAGGTGTAGGTGGCGAATGTCATCTTGGGGTACGTACGCCCAGGCTTGGTGAACCTGCTGTGTCAGTTCATGGAGATTGCGGGGTGATCGTAAACGACATCCCACCATGTCCCACACGTGCTCAATTGGCGATAGGTCTGGGGACCTCGCGGGTCATGGCAGGCAGTTGACATCATGCAGACATGCCATGCTCATGTTTGCCGTGTGCGGTCTGGCGTTATCCTGCTGAAAGACTGCGCCGGGTATGGTGTGCAGAAAGGGCAGTAATACGGGCCGCAGAATCTCTGTGACGTACCGTGCTGCTGTCAGGGTGCCTTGGATGGTGACTAAAGGCGTTCTGGTGTTGGTCCACGATGGCGATACCGGATGAATTGTTTATTGGCACGTTCCAGTGGTCTGCGCCACACAGTCCGCATCTGTCATCGGTGTCTAAACAAAAGCGGCATTCGTCGCTGAAGACCACCGGGCGCCATTCCATTCGACAGCCCACTCGTTCACGACACAATTGCAGTCGTATCGCGCGGTGCTCAGGTGTCAAAAGAAAACACAACAATGGACACCTGGCAGACATTGTTGCGGCGTGTAACCGGCGTGCTATTGTCGCTATTGACACTGGAGCAGTACCGGGAATAGTGATGTCGCGCAGTTGCCGCAGGGTGATGGTTCTGTCCGCTAGCGCTGTGTGCAGTATCCGCCTATCGGTACGAGCTGACGGTCTTCTGGCATGTGGGCCTTCCTCTCGTCATTGCCTCCAACATCGGCCTACCGTCCGTGCGTCCCGCAACACATGGATAGCAATCCGTGTGGTTGACCATGCGGCCTCGGAGAGGCCAATAATCCGACCTCGTTCAAAGTCCGTTAATTGCGTGAACGGTTGCTGTTGTCGTCGTCGCGGCATTGAGACCGTTATGCGGATTACAGTACTGTACGTTCACGAGGCAGTTGCTTCCTCCCTAATGCATGGGACGTCTCGCACAGGTGTCAACTAATGAGCCTATACAGGCACCCGGACACCCTGTATCAATCCAAATGGTCATGTTCCGTGAGCATGCATCTAATCGTTTACTAGTTGAAGGTAGACGACTCCCCCCCTCCCCACTAAATATGGATAAGGTCAGATAACTCCTTGTTG
>JAHWFO010057866.1:232600-274647 GCA_023313115.1 Rhysida immarginata | reverse complement strand
CCACTAAATATGGATAAGGTCGGATAACTCCTTGTTGTTGGGGCAATTTCATTGCAAAGCAGTGTAGATCACTTGGTCCCCTCTAACTCTCACACCCGTAATACCGACCCCAGTGGGCCAATCATAACCAAACTAAATAGTGAAGGTACGCATGCCCATAGTAAGCAACATTCCGAATTTCTACTTTCTACCTCAAAAATGCAGAAATTATGAAGGGGACGGACGGACGGACAGACGGACATTGTGAAACCAATAAGTAGCTCCATTCTTCCGCTACTTAATAAAATTCAAAATATTTTTAAATAAATATGTTGTTTCTGTTTAAAATAATACATAATGTATTCTCACAAATAAAATATACATGTAGTTTAAAAACTGAAAAATTAAGGGTACATTTAATTTCCGTTTTGCCCGACATTTTCAGGCATCCGGCACGCGAGCCGCCCGTTTATGTCGGCTAATCGGGATTCTACTGTATCCATACACAATTTTAGTTCGTAATATAGGAGATATTTGAAAAACCCGCACTCTTTCTATCAAGTTTAGTAAGTAAACACTAGAAAGGGTGAATAAAAATTTTCTATATAACGTTATTGATCTATGACAATTGAGAGCGGAATATGAGCTGATTCGGAAAATACACAAAAAAAAACCCCAAAAAAACCCCGATAAATTAAAATATTTTTTATAATAATGTTAATGTTAGTTATGATAATAATAATAATAATAATCAACAACGAGAAAATGCATACTTAAGAATAAGAAATGCCAAATTAGTTAACAAATTTTTAAATTTATTATTTATGCGAAAATTACAATATTTTCTAAGGAGCTTTAAAAAAAATCTCCTGCTTATCAGATTCGTAAATTTCTTCGTAGGTAATTCGGGAAAGAAAATCAGAGATGAAGAGATGAAGGGGACAGAGGGGAGAGAAGCGAAGAAGAGAATGAGAGAGAGAGAGAGAGAGGGAGAGAGAGGCCGAAAACGGTGTAAAACATTCTGGAGCATTGCTTTTCATTGTGTCATGCATGAATCCTGCGTCGTTTTGTCAGGAAAAGAGAAAGAAAGAATGCTAATTGCTCCTTTCCTTCTTGTCGCTCTTTACTATATCCAATCGTACTTGAGAGCCATAGTTCCTCTTTTCGTCGCTAGGAGATTTCCTCCTCTCCTCTCCCCGTGGCACGCTTCGCGAGACAGCCAACCAATCGGAGATCGCCGCTTCCGCTCAAGATAAAGCGTCCTTTTCTTCCACGCTACAACTCATACGATGAGTGAGCGTGGTGAGCGGAGCCAGCGTTGTGCCTGTCTGTATCGCGATTTTTGCACACGACACACGGAGTTGTATTAGGAGTAGGACTTGTTGCGAGACGCTTAGCGACAGCAGCTGCCATGTGGTTGACGAGGACGATGTTAACAACTACAACCATGCCTTGAAACGTTTCGACGCGAGACAAGAATTCAGAAGGAGTTAATAAGAAAAGAAGAAGAAGGAAAAAAAAAGCAAGTCGTTGCTACCTCACCCCTTGCCTCGTGAAATTGGTGGAGAGTCGTCGACAAGAATGCGGACCAGGTTGTTGTTGTTGTGACCAAACTTTTAAACTGCAGGACAATGATGAAACATTTGTATGTGTCGCAGTCCCGGAGCAGCAGCAGCAGCAACCAAGGGAGCAAAGCGGACACTCTCAGCCTGCACAGCACCATCAGCTACAGCAGCTCCGTGTCCCAGGACGAGCTGAGCAGCCGATCGTCGAGCACGTGTAGCTTGCAAGAGCCCTTGGTCCTCAAACCTTTCACGGTAAGAAGTGATTTGATTCGATTAGTGCAGTTAACGTCATTAAAATTTTAGCAAAACAAATAAAAGCTTCGACGTTATCCTCCGCGGGATTACTCTCATCTGTCAGTCTTTGATATTATATTGCAGATTGACTTAACTACTCTATTTTAGCGTCCCAAAATGTTCACCATAATAAAGATTATAATGACCTTCGTAAATTTAATGAGTGCAGAAAAAAATGTTAATAAATCATAACTTAAAGAGTTGAATTTAATTTTGAGACGAGTCACTGTTGAAAGTTCGAGTTTAAAAGAGTTTAATCGATTCCTATGAATGCAATGAAATACTATAAATTAAATCTTGGACAATATCAATAACGTTACAATGCTATAAATTGAAATCTTGGCTGTTAATTGGGAAAATTTTTTCATAATGTTAAGCGTCAATAAATTCATAAAAGCAATTATAGAACAGTAAAACAATTTTTCTTTTTATTTTAACCGTATAGTTTTACTTTAATATATTAAGCAAATGAAACTTATCATGCACTTTTCAATATAATTTTACATGAAAAATTTTATTTCGTCAAAATCTTATATTCACTCGCATCTTTGCGAAATTCTACGGACGCTAAAACGCACATTTGCCATTTCAATGTAAAATCTTTTCGAAGAGTTGTTAGATGCCCGCTTCAAAACTTTTTCTACGTATCCTAAATCTATTATTCTGTTATGCAAACGGAATGTATACCCGTTTAATTGAGTCTTAGGAAATCTAGTATTGTTTACAAATTTAGTACGGAAGAAGTGAAAGGGGTGATTGGAAGGAAACCGTCTCCTCCGAAGAAGGTCGTCCTGTTGCCGTTGCCGAGGAGAAGCGTTTCGTGCTACGTAGTAACGAGGGTTCTCCTCGTTCGTTCGTTCGTCCCAACAGGATGCGTTGCATCAGTGGATGAGGTGTGTGAGTGAGGGTGGGACAACCAAAGCGGGTTGACGAAGACAACTTCTTCTCAACGACAACGCAGGGAAGAATGCACAATCTCAATGCTGTCAATAACCGACAATCATAAACGTTTAATTTCAATATGAAGGGATTAAAACGCAATTTTTGATTACATGTTTATCTAATTTAATTAAAATCCCTTATTGAGAAAAAAAAATTGCACTGACATAAAAAAAAAGAAAAAGTGTGCGACGTAAAGCTCTTTTGCTGCGTTAAAGAAAAGTAATAAAAGTTTCAAAGCTTGAGTAGTACGAATAGTGTTTTATGCAGAAGGAAAGCAAAACGTCTTATTAAAAATAAGTTTTTTCTCCAAATAACGATTAAAAATGCGGTTTTTCTTGAAACGGGCCGAAATTAAATTCCTTCTTTCTCTCCCTCGCCTCCCCCTCTCTTCAAAATGGTTTTTGTCTCCTTCGTTACGCGGGCATCTCGCATTTTTTTCATCAAAAATTGTATTTACATTTCCAGGAAAAAGATTGAGACTTTACGCTCTGAAGGAACCTTTTTACATTTTTTTTCCTCTTGGTTCTTACGACAAAGTTAGGTAGAGGTAGATCTAAATGGGTAAAAAAAAATATCTACATAATTGCATAAAGGTAGAAGTAATGAGGGTTACGCATGCGTATATAAACGTAATTATCAACGACGAGTGATAAATATTTCCCCCCAGCTTCCTGATGCTGTTTTTATTTTGTCGACTAAGCGACACAATAACGATTTCGTATACAATCGGCCGATCTTGTTTCTTTGTCGCTGCTACTATTATCTTTTCACATTGATTGCTTGATAGATTCCATGATAGCTTAGTTACTGAAAGGAGTTTGGGGGGGGGGGTGCTGAATTATTGGTTAGACGGTCTATGTCAAGGGGGTCATTTCTTCATATTAAAAAAAAAATAATAATAAATAAATAAATAAAAAAAAAAAAAAGAAAGAACAATCTTCAATTTTCATTCTGATTTTTTTAACCTTTGTTTTCCTTTGTTCTCTTTTTGTAGTAAACATAGTTCAAACAAATTAAAAGGTGCATTTCTTTAACCCGTTATCTTCGTCTACTATTTAAGATACTTTACATTAATTAAATTTTTGCTTCTTTTTTAAAGATAATTATATTTTTGTGGAGGAAATGGATTATTTCAAAAATATTTAATTTTATAAAAAATAGTTTTCTTTAATGCTAGAAAAAATTAACTCGCAAAAAAAATACCCACTCCGGATTAGCTTTCATAGCACCGAGCAAATTATAATTTGCTTAGATATAATTGGCATTGATTTTATTGGGCGTTCAATTGAATATTAATATTTTGAAATAATTTTCTGTTTAATAGACTTCTGAAAAAGTGCCATTAATTATAGAATTACGGTGTTATAGAATTTTAAAGAATTTTAAATATTTAATTCAATCAGATGTAGTTAATAACTCTTTACCTTAAATATAGCATCATGCACACAGACACATGAAACTGCTAATGAATAAGACTTTCAATAATTTGTTATTGTTGACCGAGGTTTCAACTTATGTTAATAAGTAACGCGTATGCAATTTTTGAGTCATCTTTATCGTTTACATTCGTAAACATTTACGTCGACTTCAGTTGTCAGTGGGCGAAGTCAAAAAATGTTAACACCGAGTAAGAGTTAATGAAGAAAATCATTGTTGCTACGAAAATCAACAATACGTTAATATTTTTGACCTCGCCCAATGCTTATAACAATAGATTTAATAATTGGACACGCTATATCTATTTAATAATTTTATTATGCTCGTGGACACGCTATATTGAAAGCTTCAAGCATTTGTTCTGAACCGAAATTAATATAGCTTAACACTTTTGCCCAATAATATATCGATTATAAAAATATTACGTGCCACAGTTCATATTCAGTGGTTTCATAGGCATATTAAATGCACATCAGAATATTAAATAGGAGGGAAATGTCATTACAATAAAAATTATTTATAGTAGGTAATATTCATTATTATTACATTAGAATATTTCAACGCTACTATGATTAAATTATCATTTTCATGCTTATATTTATTAAAAAGTTGTGTTTAATCAATTTTCATCATGTTTATTGGCTATTTGCATATAACACATATGTGTATTTAATGCGCCTTTGAAATCATTGTATATGAACCGTGGCACGTAATATTTTTTTAATCTGTATATTATTGGGCATTGAGATTAGCTATATTAATTTTGGTTTGGAATTTTATTATGACGTGAGCTTCCCGAGTCACTATATTAGTGTTTATGGTATCCCTTTACTGCATTTTTTGTAACGTTATAAAAAATTATGGAAATAATGAAGTTAATCTTAAACAAGGGAAAAATAATAATAAAAAAAAAAAAATCGGAAAGATTTTCTGAATAATTAGATTTTTATGGTTTATGGCAAATCTGCTACTTCATTAGTGAGATCTTACACATTTATTTAACTGTTACAATTTACTGGTTTGTATCGTATATATGTACTATGCAATAAGACTATGCAGCAAGGGGTTTATTGTGTCATTTCATTCTTAATATGCAGTTGCAAACTTTGATCGAAATATGTATTTTTATCGAGATATACGAATCTTCCCTCTCGTTTAGAGTTTTAATTTTTGCCACGCAAAATAAAAAATTTCGAACGTCTTTAGTAACATTTTTTTTTTCTTTCAAATCATGGAAAAACACTGTTGCATATTGTTTTTTGTTCTGTTTGAAACTGGATGCGGTCGAAATACTAGATCGATGAGATTTCTCGGATGAAACTATTCCGAGACATGAAATGAAGATGATCAACAGTTCTATCGTTTCAGTTCCTCGGCCTAGGTGAAGTTTAATTTTCCGCTTCCTCCATCACTTTTGTTCTCCACGATTCTCTGCCTTATTCTTTTCCGTTTTAGCCGTGTTGTATAGATAACAGGGTTGGACAAAACATTAATACGATCCGGGCTCTTCTGTATCTCTAAGGATGATGATGTTCACGAACGAAGAGCTCCTTTTGAAAGAAAGTCTCGCTCTGAATACTCCGGGGTTCACAATGGTAATGTAATGCTTCAATGGCCTCGGTGCTTATCTCGTTTTAAACAAATAGTTAACTAGTAAACATAGAGTATTTAGTGTTATTGATAGATCATTCTGTCTAGTTAAAAATCTGTTTTTTTTTTTATTTTTACAACGAGTAGAACTAAAAAAAAAAAAAAAATAACTTCTACACGGAGCGGGGAGGGAGACTAATTCTTACTGTAAATACAAATTTATAGATATTTCCAATCTTCTAGCGTTTCTCAAACTTTTAGCATTACGATCCAGTTTTTAGAACATTATGTATTTAGACCATTTTCTCACCTTTGCATTTTTATAAATTTTGATTTTTATATAATTAAAATAAAATATTTTAAAGAAAAATTCACTTCAAAAACTCTTCGAGACCCATCGAAGCTCGAATGTATGGTCAACATTTTGAGAGTCGCCGTGGTACAGTTTCTCTAATGAACTGATGAAAATAGTATAAAGCCCTCATAGAACATTCATGAATCTTTTCATAGAATAGAAACTTTTCATTGTGGTCAACATGCTAATCAAAATGAATTCGCCATAGGAATTTTTCCATTGAAATTACATATGGAAGGAGGAGGGTATTCCTCTTTCTTGAAACGGCTAATGGCAAACAGAAATATACGAGATCTGTAGAATATTTCCACTGGTACAAGTCATTTTTTCTTAACTTTAAAAACTATACTGTGGAGAAATAACACTGGTCAACATTTTACTTTTTTTTTTGTATTTAAAAAAAAAAACTCGTTTATTTATAGTATTTTAATAAGTTATTTTCAAATATGCCATAAAAAGTTTTCCAGCACGTACAGATTTCTTGTTTTTCAATGAAACATTTAAAATTATTCAGTATTTGGGCCTGATAAATTTCCTTCTGGCTGGCTAATCGGATAATATAAAAGCGCTCTGCGAGCAGTTCTTCATTCAGAAGATCTTCCTATACCTACAGCTCCAGATAAATGTACTGTTGATTCAGAGGAAAACACCTCCGATGACCCAAACCATCAAGATGCTGACTTTCAACCATCTACATCTATGACATCTTTAATATTGCAGCCGCTTCTCTTCACATCCATTACTTTAACATTGCAGCCTCTGCGTGTATAACTTGGAAACGTGACGTGATAAAACAAATCTAAAAGCAAATTCGAATTCTACATACCAAGTACACCTAAGAGCACGTTTACAGTTTATAAATTTGTTTGAAGTTGAGAAAGGGTAATGTAAGAAAGGAGTAAACTCAGAAGTACATATCTTCAAAAAAGACAGCAACCTTATTTTGTTATGTCGGAAGATTTATTGAAACTCCATTAATTTCAATCGGCGGCCTTGTTTAAGCTAATAATCGAAATTGTTTTCCTTTTATGGTGTTGTGCTTGATTTGATTTCTTAGATCGAGATCAAATTAATGTAAGTAAATAACTGTGGCCATTTTTAACTCGGAAGCGAAGAGACCAAAAAGGCCAGGTGTTGATATTCATAAAGACACGCAATATAGGTGACTACCCTTCACCTTATTAAGTGTCAATTTAAGATTTAAATTAATACTTTTAAGGCGTCTAAATAAAAAAAATAAATAAAGATAGTTCTGCTTTCAGTATGAGACTTCAGCAGTTCTTGTAAGGCTTCATCTCATGCTTTCAGATCTAGTTTCAAACGAAGGAGGCAAGGATAGCTACATTTTCGCTGTCTGAGAAAAATTGCAAGGTTTTGTTTTTGTTTATTTTTTTTTTTGACTGAAGTGCCCACATTAAGATTTCCAAATGTATAGTCACCATTGAAATTTGTAGCACATCGAATCTATTGTGAGTGGAAGTGTCTATTGTATAATAATTTTTGAAAATTGGCTTCCGATGCACGTGTTCGATCCCATTGAAATGGGAATTTTTTTATTTCTAAATACCCTTCCAGTCACTCCACTTAACCTCAATAGCATAAAACGTCAAAGGGCCATTAAACTTTTATAATGATCCAGGGTAATATTAATGCCTTGATTTAAAGAAGGCATTTTAAACCTAATGTTTGCGAACTATTGCCTTTAAATTTCATTACTATCGCATTTTTTATTAATAGATTGCTGGACAGACTTGTATGAAGTAGAACTCGTTCTTTAGCCAAATTCAGTGAAAGCTTGAGGATATACGTATTAAAAGAAAGAAGGAAAAAAAAAACAAGACAAAAAGAAATTCTTTTGACGGGATTGCCCGTCGATTACCATAATTTTCTGCGAATGGCCTCCTTTTGATTTGTCAATGAATTCAAGGTCACGGATGGTATTTTTCCTTTATTTTTTAAAATTGGGTTTTCCTCCTTTCCTCCCGTCTCTCGTGCCAAAAAATTTAATTGGTGCGAAGTGCGTTCATTTTCTGTAATTCAAATGAATTTTCTTTCTTTTTTATCTTTCTAAAACGATTCCTTCTCTTTCACGCAACGCGCTCGAACTAAAATGGTTCAAAGGTTTTGAGAGAGCGTGTGTTGGTCACGGTCCACGTGAACAGAAGCGGTTCCTCTTACACGAATTCACGCGCCGATACATCCTGTTTATGGACCCCTTTTTTGATACACTTTTCCACTGCCAACATTCGATCATTTTTCTTTCTGTGGCATTGAAAAAAATAAACAAGTGGGTTTGGTGTTTAACTTTTTTTTTTTCTTTTATTTTTATCTTTGTGCCAATTTTTTTAGTAAATAATTAGCATACAGAAGATAAAAGGGTCTTAGAATTTAAACTAATGTTAGAAACTGGCATATAGACAACCAATTAGAATATTGTCCGGATCATTACTGAGGACCAATTTTTTGGCAATTTCTATATCTACATAGTTGGTATTAAACGCAAATATCTAATCTGAAATTTTGAGAAGCTGGATTTAGTTTCTCATCCTAATGGTAACCCATAAGTGTATAGTCTGTAAGATAGGTGGCATGGAATTTACTGAATTTTGTCGTTCCCATTTATTACCATTAAACTAAAGTGGTAACTTTTTCTGTCGTATTATGGAACCAAAATTATTAAATCAAAATAATTAAAATGCCCAACTAAATCAAAATAATTAAAATCGCATTCTTTGTGACGTTTTTTGTCTTAAATGATTTTTAGAAGCAGTATTGGAAGAATAGTTGAGTTTCAGACAATTTCGACGATAAACATGCGTTACTAAATACAAATATTGCACTCAATGCCACTTTTCAATAAATTACTTGAGGTAATTGCACGTAACAGAAATTTGTAAATGTGTTCCAAGATAAACTCCATATTCGCGATAATGACCATACAAAATGTAGTAGGGCGTGACGGCCACACAGAAAAACAGAAGATATGTCAAAATTTCTGTTCCTTCGATAAATATGTATGTTTGTCGTTTGTTTTGTATTACTTACAATAGAAGATAAAAGACGTGACAGGTTTACTGGCGTACATGGAAAGAACGAATTGCTTATTTAGTAAGCTTAATACAGAAACTAACTTAATGGTGTATGATTACTGTTTGTGTCCAGGGTAATCACTACACACTATCCTTTAGATATGTCATCCTTTTTAGTTCATGCTATTACCTGAGTCATCAGTGAAGGTGATTGGTGGTTTGATTTCTCTAGTTTTATCCTTTTCATCAAAGCTCTTGATTAGAAAACTCCTTATACATCATTACTACCACCAAGGGTCAAGTTGATAACTCTTGTCCACCGGAAATGGGTTCATTAGGAGATCCGCTGATTTTTTGATTACATTTATCAATCGATATTTAAATTAACTCAAAGTATTACTACTGAATTAAACCGATTTATGATAGCCGCAATCATATCTTGAATATTAAGCAGGTTAAAGCGGTAAAAAGCCATTTAAATTGATTTAAATAGATTGCGGTGGTTTTATGGTAGTCTTTGTTGAGTTTTTTTTTTTTTAGCCTTTCTCAGTAATGTTTCTATTTCGAGTCGATGACTTCGTTATGTTATAGTGCTTAGGCGTTTATCACCTCGGACTTAAACGGAAACCGCTCTTCATCAGTGTTATTCGATCTATAGTTAATCTTGCACTTGATAATTTTACTTCAGGGGAAAAAGGTGATTGAAGGAAACGCTTCTATTTTCTGTCGGCGGAAATATTGTTTAAATTTTCCTTTTAAGAAGGAGCAGGGGTGATGGAGCACTGGAAAAGTAAACTGTTAATCTGAAAAAAAAATAGATATATCCTTTATGCTACGTTGAGCACGAATTTAGAACGTAAATTTGTTAACTGCCTTCTCTAAGTGAATTGTTTTGTTTTTTTTTTAATTATGAGCTATAAAAGTAAACAATAGAAGAAAACGGATTGCACATAAAGCATTAACGAGCAAACGTTTTGAAAATCTTCCTCAACTAACTTTGCTTAGGAATATAATTTAAGTGATTGAAAGAAAAAAAATCATTTTGTTTTAATTCTGTCTTTATTTTAAATTAAACTCAATCGATTATATCGTTTTTCCCGATAGGAATCATTCTGCCCCTCTCCACACATGCAGAGAAAAAGAGAGAAAGCGAGAGAGTTAAATAAATAAAATGAGGTGGAAGAGAGAATGAAAATAGATTCTTTGAATAAACTCTTACGAGTCTTACGACTTAAAGAAACGCTATTTTCACAGTTCCTAAGTCCGTTAACCATTACAAGCACCTTTGCAATTTCCCTTGTGAAAGACGTTCACAACATGTTTTAAATTATTTAAATGTATTTGGACAACGAAACCGGAGAGAAAGAGTTGAGAAACTGCATCCGAATGCAAACAATGGAAAGCGTCTTTCTATTTAAAGTTTGAATTTCTCTTTCATTAGGTATTAGCACCTCATTATCTTTCTCTCTCCCCTTCCTTTTAGTCTCCTTTCTGCGTCAGTGGTTGTTTTCCCTAGAATACGATGGGACTTTTCTTTACTTAAAAGAATGGAGGGAATAAAAAGATTCAAATTCTTGAAACTTAATTAAATTACTCTTCAGTAAACAATGGCGAGATAGCTGTGAATTAAATTTTGGTTAAGTTCAATAGGAAGTTCACCATCAGCAAAAATAGCATGAATCCTAATTATATTTTAATTGCTGTTCTGGTTATTTGTTTATTAAAATGTTGCTATAAATTTGTTGTATCAAAATTGAACTATTTAATTAGAGTTGTGTAATGTTGAGTCACGTAAACTGTTCTAAATATTGCATTATTTCTGTATTAAATTTTAAGCCAATTATTTCATCGCAATCCTTAATTTTTTTCTTTCTTTACGCCGAAAAAATTTAATAAGTATTTGATTAAATTATGAATAGATATAATATTGTTCATATTCCATCATATTTGAAACCATGCTATAGCAAAAAGCATTGCAAATATTGATTTTCTGCAAACAAGCATTTCCCATTTTTTCTTTATTAATAAAAAAGGCCGCCAAATTTGCTTTCGTGCATAGCACCCATTAAAGAAACTCGATACTCTCTACTTTTTCCCCCCATTGAAGCTTGATGGCATGGGAGTATGTTGCATCCTACGTCTGTATAATTCCCATTATTAATGCATTGTCTTAGCAATCCAGATGAAACTACCCAAAGACAATCGAACACTTAATAATGCTGTCAAGCCCATTCGAAATCTGGGTAATGCTGCAAGAGGAAAAATAAGAAGGCAACAAACAAAGGCATTTTGATGTAACCTAATCGAAACACATCTTGTAGTGAAAGTGATCATTGACACTCCGGGGCTCCACGTAATTTCACTTCACGCACAAAAAATCTTTTTCCTCCATAGCTATTGCCTTTGCCCTCTCCATCCCCCTGTATTAAAAGCAAGGCGTCGATTGGAAGCGTCCACTGCAACGAAGGGCTTTTTTGTTTCCTACTAATATAAGAAGGTGAAGGGCGGGGGAGTTTTTCCCCAGCGGAGGTCCTTCTTTCTCCCCTTTTGCGAGGGTGGTTGCGCCACAGAGGAGCGTCCTTTTCGTTGTTAACTCCCCCGCGTCGGGTGGATCAGTTGGCGCCCGTCTACGATCCGCCTATCCTTATCCTATCCACCCCTAGGCCAGCGAACGAATAGCGCCATCTGTGGAAGAAGGGAAAAGACCCCGTGGCTCCTCCGGTTGCCTTTCATTTATCTCTCTTCTACCATTGTTCACCCTTGTGCCACCGTCGCTCTTTTTCCACACGCACACACCTTATGCCCATATAAGAACTCGTCGTATCTTCTTCTCTGGGTCTTTTTCTTCAAAACTTTTCATTGAGTTTTGCTCCAAGAATCGCCCAAGTTTTTTTTCTCTTTCGCGCCCTCTTGTCTTCATTTCGTTCAGGAGGTGACACTAGAGTTGTCGCCGAGATTTAAGCGAATGCTCTCCTCTCTCTGTAATGGCTCGTTATGGCGCAGACGTGCTAATTAGATTAATGCAGATTATTTTTTAATGGTTAAGTTGGCGTGAAACGTACTGTCGACAACAAAGCGAGTTAATTCACTGGAAAAGATGCATATGTTTTAGTGCAATTTTAAGCTTAATTTTCTAGATGACTATTAAAAACGGAAAATGGTAATTCGAAATGCCTGCTTCTGTTCTAGGTTTGCCAAGGGTATACAATATATTTTTCATGCTTATATTGGTTAACAAGACTGAATGTTGATAGTTGCACACCCACATCAGATTTTGAGAGGGGTCTGACAAATAAAAGTATTTTGAGTGTAAATGCAATTAAAACACAGTATATAATTATAAATTTTATGCGAAACAGTATTCCCACTCTTGTACAAATAAAAGTTAAGACAGCTACGTTTACAATTAATCTATATGACGCTTTATACAGTTGTTGCTTTTCCTACAACATTCAGAGAGTGCACCACTGAATTTTGAAAGAAATGAAACAAAGCTAAACATCTACAATAAAGTCTCTGAAAAAAAAACTCTTCCAAAAGTAAAAGTCCAGAGAAAACAAGACACAAACCCAAAGAAAAATTTTAATCGTCATGAATGTATATTTCAGCATCCAAGCTGCCATCTTCAGCATGTGAGTTTTGACTGGCGAAATGTACATTTATGACGATTAAAGTATTCCTGTGGAATTGCGTCTTGCTTTGTGTGGACTTATGTAGGTACATACCCACAGATTTTAAGGTTTCCTTTCTATCAACTCTTCCAAATTTAAACTTTTTACTTCAGAGATTGGAAAAGTGATCATTTACTTAATGTTTCCAAATTGTTTGTCTTATTTCCATAAAAAATGCCACCATAGCTTTATTTTTTAACCCTTTTGTGAGGGTCTCGATAATATGCATTCCTCTTTTGAAATAAATACGAATACTATCACGGCAAAGGTAGGTAAGGTATATAAATTGAACTTGAGATGAAACCTAATTTTTCAGAAATTGAATATATATGTTGAGATTTTTTACAATTATTTGGTAACAATTTAGAAAACTTTTATTAGTAGAGATTCTTTGTTACGGACATTTGCTGAAGGTATGTACCATTAGTTACTATGTCGATATTCCATCGATTAAAAATATATTTTTATACACTGACGCTTCGCAGGAATTAGAGAAACGGGTCTCTGGGAATTAAACAGTTACGTTTGACTAATTACCGAGATGGATAGATGGAGAAGGAAGACTGGGAAGGGAGAGATGGTAAGGAGGGGAGAGGGAGCTGTTGGGAACAACCTTCTCCCTCTTCCGATGTTCCTCGGTTTGAAACGGCGCTGCTTGATCAGTTCCCGAGGGAGCCGCGCCAACGAAAGTTTTTCCACGGCAACGCTTCAGGAACTGAGAAGAGATTATAAACGGAAGATGGACGGATAGATAGATAAATAGACAGACAGACGGACGGACAGACGTACAAGATAGAGCTGTTGATTTGCGATTCTAATTTGAGGTTGTTGAACACTGCAGGAGATTTTTTTTTTTTTGCATAGTAGTGATTATTATCGAATTAGCAAAGAGGGCGATTTACAGTGTTTGAAATTTTTTTTAATGTTTTTTTATTTCGCGTGTGTTTAAAACGTGTTTGTGTGTTTATGACGTAATTAATAAATATTTACAATTAGTGACGAACACTTATTCAATATATAAATGAATAGTTTTTTTCTTCGCTTAAAAAGACAAACGCAATTTCCCTCCTTATATTTTTTTTATGCTTTATTTGATCTGCGTCTTGCTTCCCCTTTCCCCATATTCAACATGCCATCTTGAAAGCATTACTGGCGTCCTACAATTATTCGTCAGCATAATTATTTAATGCCCACTTAACTATTGGTTTGAGGGTCATATAATAAAAAATATTACAAAAGAAATTGCTGCAGTAGCCAGCTCGAATAAAAATTTATAATCTCGATCTCATATTTTTCAAGTGTTTTAATTTTACGTCTTCCATTAGCAATTCAAATTTAATCATAGTCTTTTTCTTTTTCATTTAATTTTGTAATTTTCACGTATGTGAAGTAATTTAATTAACATTGTACGATTTTCTTTTCTATATCTGCAAAATATATCTTTTTATGCTAAGATAATGTTTTATGATAATTAAGAACAAAATATTACTGGGAGCTATTTTTCAGTGTTGCCAAGCCGCTCGTCGCTACGACGATCCGTTGCCGCGTAATTAAAAAAGTTCGGTTATTTTTTGAACAGACCTCGTATAAGTACGGTCACTGTAGTTTTAAGATGTTCACTTGCTCTAATTTGCTTTGTAACAGTTTTACTTCATTAATGATATGAATATAACTGTGGATAATGACATTTTTTATGTTTCTTTTCTGAATGGCCATTAATTAAATTTCTTGTTCACTCTAGTACCCTTTCATTTATCATTTTTTAATGTAGTCATTACTCTGTCTTAAATATGTTTATCAAATACATATGTATTCAAAGACAAAATAAATACGAAGCCGATGTATAATTTTAAAACTCATAATCTAGTTTCTTTTTTCTTGCAAATATTATATTCTTTTCAATGTTAAGAAAAGCGAATAAACCAAAAGAATTAAAAACACATATATAAAAGAAAATGAAACTCATTTCTAACTTCTTGCCTTTTAAGTCTTTGTCTTTATATAAAATTTTTGACTAAGTACGTATTTAAGTTAAGCCCATGGAAACAATTATGAATGATAATCTTTGTTTTCCATTGGTAAGGTCACTGCTGAAGGATTCTTCAGAAATCCATTATCTCATTCTTTTATGGTTAATTATCTTGGGATTTCCCTTGCCTGATTAAATTAATGTTTTTTTAATGGTTTGTTTGGCTTCCATTACAATTTGGTTACAAGCTTTGTTATGAAGTTGCCCTTTGGGTTTGTTTCTTTTATTCTTTGTGGTTTTGAGGGATTCGATTTCCTCTCGTTCCAAAAATGTCCACATTCTCCACTTAAGCATGAATGAGCACTTTTTCTTTTCTCTACCTTTCTTTCTTCCCTCTACCTTTCCTCTCTTTTGTAGTTCAAAGCACTGTTCGAAACGTATAATTTGACTTCAGGGGAAATTTCTTCCTCTCCTTCGATTTCAATTGTTTTGACTGCTTTTCCGTAACTGTTTATTGAGAATTCTCCCTCGTCTTCATCCGTTCCCTATCGTTTTACTAACTTGGTGTTTTTGTTTTTTTTTTGTTTCCTCCTGTTAATTTAATTGTCGACGCTTGTTACTTTTTGGTGAGACGCAGACCTTGCCTGTGGCTGGGACAAGGCCAAGCGTTCAGGCTGATTCGTCGTCGTCGTCGTTGTTCGTCGTGGGAGGCAGCTGCAGCAGTTGTCGCTCGGGTGGAGGCGATGAGTCCCCGGGAAAACTTAAAACTGATGACGGACACAGCGGAGGAAGGAAAAAAAGGAATTTGTTGGGGAGGGAAGGATGTTTCGAATGTGGGGGCGTTGCTCCTCTGTTGGTCAGTGGGGGTCAATGCCGAACCGGTCTAGCACTAGGTTATAACAAGGGTGGTGCTGATTTTTTTTATTTTTCGGGAGAAATTAATTTCCTATGAAATCTTTTTAGTTTCTATAAATTTCCCATGACATCAATCCGTTTACCGCCATCACCAATTAAGGAAGATGATTATTCAGTGACGGCATACTTCGTGGATGGGATAGTGATGAGCTTATTGGCTGTAACTGATTTTTATCAGGCGTTTCCACTTACAGGTTTTGTTTTTCTTATTTACAGATATTTTTTACTATTTTTTATCCCATACTGATCCTAACAGTTCTTGCCAATAATTTAAGTGTGAAATTTTTCTGAAAATTCACACGGTTCTGTAATTTTATAAATTCAGTAATTTTATAAATCTAGAAACATTTGCAGACATCAAAAATGCCATGGAAAAACGTAAATTTTAAGAAAAAATTATTTAAATTGTTTTTTTTAAACTCCCCGCATTTAAACATGTAAACATTTTACTTTTTTCTACTTGTAAGAGTATTATATTCAAGGTCATGTTTTTTATTTCTTCTTAGTAATATAATCATGCATATCTAACAGAATGTACTACAAAGCTAACTAACAAAAGACTTTCGTTCTACAATACTACTCCCCATTATAAACAAATTAAGGAATTTAAAATTATAACAAGATAAGAGGAAAAGGGTTTTTTCAAACCAAGCTTTTATAATGTTTTATTTAGTGGCAACAATAAAGCTTAATTTTGCAACAATAAACAATAGATGCATTTAACTCTCGCCATAACGAATTGTTCAATTGTCACAACAAACAATTCATAGTAATGAATTAGTACCATTAGAACACGAACCAATGAACCGATTTGAAAAATTTTTTCTTTAACATAAATTGTCATCGATTCTATGTATGTGTGTCAAATTTCAGCTCCCTAGCTTGTCGGGAAGTTGGTTTAATATTGATTACAAGATTTGACCTAAACAAACTAACATTGCAAGTTTAATAAAAGCTTTTAAAAATAGAGTGGAAGAGAATCAAAATATTCTTTAATATTTTTGCACATGAAAATACTACTACTACTACTACTACTACTACTACTATTACTACCAATACTACTACTACACAAGAATTCAATACTACCGAACAACATTATGTTTTATACAACATGCATTCACTCTTGCCTTATAACAGAAATTTAAGCTAGTCAGACTTTTATAAAATAATATATATGCAGTTTCTTGTAGATATGTATAAGTAATATTTATGAAGTAATAGTTATAACAAATGTTATGTCATTTATGAAAATATTGACTAAGAATTCAAAAGTTATACATATACAGGGTTACTCATAATGATGGACTCAATTTAATTCATCTTTATTTCTTGAAATATAAATTGTATATGAATAACTACATACTAATTATTCATATCTGCTTTAAAGAGAGGAGGTTCTAAAGTTTATAAATGGAGGTTATAAATGCTCAATGTCCAATAGTTCATCAAAAACATGACAAAATTAAACACTTAGTGAATTAAACCGAGTCCATCATTTTGAATAAACCTGTAGTTCAAAATACTCAAACAAGAAAATACACAATAAAACAAGAACCGTTTTCTTAATTTTATTACTAATCTAAAAATTGCTGACATAATTAAAAATATTTCAATAGAAACTTTTGGAAGTGCCTCTAAATATATTAGACAGAAAATTCCCGAAAAAGATTCAGATTATTTTCAAATGACTCATTTTTTGTTACTAATTTATGAAAATTGTGCTAAATTATTGATGTGCTGTTAATTGACGAATTAAACGAATATACAAATAATAATCTAAGTTCTCTTTTTCAAATTTTTACGAATAATTTTACGTATGAATTCTAATTCTTCTGCAAATTTATACAGTTGAACCTTCCTATAACGAAGTCATTGGCACCTCCCAAAAATTAATTATACAGAAAAGTCCTTATACGGAGCATGTAAACATTCGTCATTCTCAAGATTTACATGTTGGGACCAACGTAAAAAATCGCTATAGAGAAGAATTCGTTATATGGGTGTTCATTATAGAAAAGTTTGACTGTATTAGAATTTAAAATTTCACTATACTGTAATAGGTATTTTAAAATTTTAATAGTTTTTATTGAAATTTAAGAAAGTAATGATGGAATTTAGAAACTGCTACTTAATTTGCCCACCATTCGACTATCATAGCTATATTTAGAAGTTAATTGCTCTAATTATAGATGCAACCTGTTTAATTTCCCTCTATTAACTCAAATATTTAAAAAAAACACTACATGATGCACAAAATATTGAAATTTTATGAAGTTTGACTACAATCACTGAGTTTTAACAAACGTACAATGGTGATTTTTTACAGAGTCATTTTCAGGGCCTTGATTCATGTTATCTTCTCGACTGTGTCCAACTTTTAAATCAGCTGATCAGCGTAGTAAACAGTAGTAGTGCAAGCCAATCCCCTTCGTCCCCTCTTTTAGTTGCTAGGTTTCCAGTCCGTGTTCCCATATGGGCTCCACCTGATCATTGCCAGCTGTTCGGCCTGAAACTTGCTGGAAAGGAAGGAAAAAAGAAAAAAAAAAACCTTTTAAACCACGTGACCGATTTAAAGATCCTCGTCCTTCCTAGTCGAGGTAGACATGGGTATGGCTACCGGTTACGCACATCGACAATACGTGAAAAGGAATCGGGAAAAGGTGGGTTGTTGTTGTTCCTCAGGTGAGGTGGGGTTCGGAAGAAGGGGAACTGAACCACGTCGTCGCTTCCTGTCCTTCTCACCTATGTGAACCAGATTTTTACAAAGGTCCCAGACCCAACGTCGTTTGCTCTTGTCTCCATCCCCCACCCTTCTTCATCATTTCGCTCCGTCGTATCTCGCTGGAAACGTCGATTAGAAAATCAATGAGCGCACCTTTTGACTAGGTGGAGATAAGCGTCAAACTAACCCGCCCTCTTTTTATCTCCACCTGCGGCTAAATATCTGTGGATATATATATATGTTTATAAAAGCACCAAAATCAAAAAATCGATAGGAAATTCGTGGATGTGGTAAAGAAGCACCTAAGAATTTTCAAGTCTAGCGATTTTCAATGCCTTAATAAAGATGACTGAATCATATTCTATACTTCAAGTATGTTGGGAGGCTTCATTACTACATATTATTGTGTTTTGAATTGTCATTTCGTTTAATAAGTAAAAAGGCTTCAATAGAAAGTTTCGGATTAAAAATTTTAGAACAGCAAAGATTATTTTTCTATTGAATCTCTTTGCTTCTAATTGCTATCCTTATTTATAGGTCAAAACTGCTTCGCATGGCCATATTTTTTTATTTATGATTTCTTTTTTAACTCACACAAATATGAGAATTTCCTTTTTTTAACGCTCATTTGTTGACTTAAAAGTTTTTAAAACAAACATACCAGTAAACATTTTCTGATGCCGTACCAAATCAACTCGCTAATAAAATCACATTAATTCAAGGTAAAGCATTTCGTAGAACTCGTTTTACATTTGCATATATAATTTTGCACTTTAAAATCTTGGTGTATGGGAACGTCCAGTATCTTTAATTTTATATACACAAAGACACCCTTTTAGCAAGTTGACATTAATATTTTAATAGAGCAGTAAATCACCAAATTCATTTTATCCTTATATTGTCTAATTTTCATTCGTTAATTATACGTGCGTAGGTAGCATTGGCTAATAATTTTCAATTTTTGTTTCATTTCTATTTATTCCGCGTATGTGTGGAGGAGGGAACCTTTGGCATACTAACACCGAGAAACGCAGAATGTTGAAATCGTCAAATTTATGTATTAAGTAGAGTTTATAATCATAATGAAATTAAAATTTCACTGAAATATGGAAGTCATAAACTCTAGAAATTTGTTTATAAAAGATACCTTTTTTTCAACAGGCCTTCAAATTCCATCAATCCCAGAACTCGTATTCATCACATCATTCAAAAGTAGATATCTTTTCATTGGCATAATAGTAAAATTATGTGGGTCGTTTCGAGATTCTAGATTTTGTAGAACAAACGTTTACAGGCATTTAGCAATGAATCTAAAATTACGTCTTGAATAGCAAATCTCAGTTTTAACAAGAAATTAACCTCCTCCCCCCTTAGTAACGAAATCCCTTGTCTATTTTTTTGTACCCATTTTATCCTCATTTTTGCTCCCATTCGTTATCATAATCAATTCATTATCACCTGCACATGTTGCCATTTGAAAACGTTAATGCATCAGTTCATTATCACCCGTTCTAAAGACCACGTGACTTCTAACCCCAGAACTGCGACCCCACTAGGACAATTTGACCCAAACTGCACAGTAATGTACAGATCTTGCCTAGAGGAATCTGCATATCGAATTTTACAATATAGACCAGATGGTTCCCACTAACTCCCACTCCCATAACTCATCCCAGTGGACCAATCAAAACCAAACTAAATAGTGAAGTAGACATGCTCATGGTAGCTGTATTCCGAATTTCAATATTCGAAATTAAAAAAAGGGTAGAAAATTTGAAGTGGACAGACAGCCATTGTAAAACCAATAAGTAGCTCCATTCTTCCGCTACTTAATTGTGCGATGCTGTCACAACACTTTTTCTGTCTTCGCCATATGAACTGTTTTAGCAAATTAACTGTGTGGTAACGTTTACGAATCCAACCATTTAGCCATACGATTAGCTTTTGAAAATTTTTTGTAGTTATTTGAAATGTTCCTTATATTTCGTAATTATATTTGAAGGCCAGCTATTCAAACATCTGAAATAAGCATTAACAGTAACTTTACTGTACTAGGCGTTTTATTCGGTTGATTATTGCTGGGTTTTCTCTAAGTCCATCCCCAAATTATAAAAGTAAAAGCTTTTATTTAATTCCTTAAAGTAGTAATTTTAAGAAATTTCAATTGTCATAGAACGTATTTAGTATTCTTCAGAAAACATTTTGATTGAGTTTGTCTTTATTAGGGTTAGTTTTCATAATTCGGTGTTATCTATAATCTACAATAGCTCCTTCCCATGTTTGTTTGCGGATTAGAAGCCTTTCATTTGTGGGGCTTATTTTTAGCGTTACTTTTAAATCTGGGGTCATCAGGGCTAATCAATCAGGAGCGAGGGTTGGTCTTCGTCGAAGCCAGTCTCGAAGTAGAGAAGGTGAACAATGACGAAAGGGTTGAGGTGAGAGATCCCTTGAGGATGAGGGATTGAAGGAAAGGAGTGTAGAAGAGGGGGAGAAGGAGTCAACCAGCGGAAGGAAGGAAGGACGACTTGGAGTACGCAGTCTATAGTAGGGCGCGTGGCTTCCGTGCCTCCGGGTATATTTCGCCGTTCCCTTGTCTGATCTCGACCAATGGCCTGTCAAGGCAGTCTGGCCAGGTTCAGAGCTCACAACTTTGCAGATAGATAGAAGAAGACGGTTAACGGGAGAAAAAAAACGTTCTTGAATGAATAAGAATGATCAGAAACGATTCTGCGTGGCAGTCGGCGATGCTTTAAATTCGAAGAGACCTCGGGGCCACCGCCAAGTTTGGCAAAGGGCCAAAGAAGATTCTTTCACTGGTTATTGGGTGAAAAGCGTGTTCCATTAACGGAATCATTAGGTGTTGCCCAGATTGTTTTTACCCGCTATAAAAGGGGAAATACGACAAACTGAGTGAAAATTATTTTTTAATTATTATTAATACCCTATATCTACATTAATGATTTTGATTATTATGTTGATACCATTGGTTATTTGGACTTTGCTTTTATTAAGTTATTTTATTTGCTTCTAGTTCATCTGTTTAAATACGTATAACCACTTATCATAAAGAAATCAATTTTTTTTTTTTACCATTTTATGTATATGAAGCACTTTTACTTTAGGCCCCAATTTTCTTTCTTAATAAAAACGTCTTAGACATCGTTTAAATGAAAAGAAGTGGGAAAAATACTTTCATTTATATTTTAAGCTATTTCTTGTGCTAGTAATAAGACACCTTAATGACAAGAACGAAGAAAAAAGAGCTGACGTAGCCTAAAATAAACCCAAGAAGATGATTGACGAATGTTTTCGTTTTCCATGACGAGTGGCCCTTTTTTATATTGTAATGCAAACATTGTTTTTCTCCTCATCAACCCTTATAACTCAGGCCTTAGTGACTTTTGGGGGTCAAAGGAGTGACATTTACAATGAGCACACTATGTGGAGTTTTACTTGGGATTTTCTGATGTCATCATAAAGATGACGTCAAATGACCCAAATGATGAACCCAACTCTTTGCCAAATGGGCAGCATTATCATTTAGCAATGATAATAAAACCATTTGACAATTGTGTTTTATGGGGGGGGGGGTAATAAAATTTTATATTAATTACAAATTTTCATAAAAATCATATTATGCGAGACTTGGGTAATAAAAAGAAAGCAAAAAGTTGATGAGAGAAAATATTTCTTGGAACGTTTCATGGGATAGGCTAGACTGGTTCTAGAAAGCTAGTGATGTAGTTAATAGAAAAATAAGACAGGCAGTTAACCCTTTATTAACCTTCAAACTATTCTCGGAGTTTCATTTTCTTTAATTTGCAGACCATAAAGTTGTTTGCCTTAATAGAATTTCACGAGTGATGAGTTAGTTGTTTCGAAGAAAGTGTCCTATTTTCATTGGAGTTATATTGAACCATTTATAATAAATTTGAAATCAATTAGTACCAAATAAAAGTAATTGATGTAAATATCGGTGTAGAATTTATTCCATAAAATTCTCAATTTGCTTGAAGAAAATGCTTTCAATTAATGTGGTTGTTTTGTTTACGGATATCGAAATACCACTGTTTAGAATTAATTTCTTAATATAATGCGAAGATAATCTTTTCTTTTGTTGTAATTTATGTTGATGTTAAGAGTGCTTTTAGTTGGACAAAGTGCTAATTGCATGCTATTCGATTGCAGAAAGGTTTATATAAGTTGATACAGATTTTTCTGTACTCTTTACTCTTATGTCTGTATTTTAATGTGTTGATTTTACGATTTTGTTGAATATTTCATTTTGATTTTATACGAGGCATCTAAGACAAGATAGAAATGAATAACCTTGTCCTAAGCCTGTTTCGAACCTGCAACCTATGCCCATAGATTTCTGGCTGGCGATTGATAGTAAATTTTATGCGATTTTGTCAACAGTTTAGATAGTTCTCTCACGGAATAATGTTTTCAAGCATATTTATTGGCAGAAATTCTCGAAATTTAATTTGAAACTGTTGCATGAAATTCAAACAATTTAATGGTAATGTTTCTATTTATTTAATTTGAAAACATTCAACCATTCTATTAAACATTAAAAACAAAGCATTACCCACACAACATTTGTACAATTATTCTATTTCAATTTGCCTGGCTGAAACTTTGGTATTAATAACAGAACAGTTTCGTTAAGGATCAAGATAAAACCCGGTTTTGTATATGAAATGCCTGGTTTAAATAAGGTTCTTTTATTGTTCATTTAATTGATACTTATTTACTTCAATACCAGCAAATAATACTTCATTTTTGGCAAATCGCTTCTTTTTTGATGGTAGAATTTAATAAATTAACTTGATCAAACTTTTAAAAAAGCTAACGTAAATATGAGCTAGCTACGTTTATTACAATCACTGACATGGAATGAACATTGCCCAGGGAATGCAATCGTTAAGTAATATTTAGAGCTCATTAATCACGCCCGATGATCTATTAATGATACAAACAATGGAGGTGGTTGATCGCGTGAAGGTCATTTCGAGACCAATCCTTTCTGTCCACTCGAAAGTAGCGACAGCATGTGAAGAAATTTATGGCAGAAAATGGTGGAAAAGACCGAAGAAACTGGAGGAGAACGAAAGGGGAATGATAAGAAGACAGCAAATAATAAACTTTGAGGGCATGGAAGGAGAAGGTTTTGCTTTCGTTGATGATGACGTAGAATTTCCGGTTGAAGAAGGGATTTTTTTTTTTTGTTCCCCTTTGATTAGTTGTTCGTTGCAACGACATTGCAAGTAACTCAATGGAGTTAGAAAAGTTGAGCGGGTATTTAATTTAACTCCAGGTAATAAATGGTCAAAGAGTTGAGAATTGGCTGGGTAGATATCTCGCTGAATGACCGTTACTACGCCCTTGTTGTTAAAAGGGAAAGTTATGTTTCAGTTGGTGGCATTGGATGAATTATTTATTAATAAGAACACGCAATGTGAGTCGAAGGCACCAAGATTTCTTCTACACCTTTGAGCTTTTGAAAAAATAAAAATTACAAAGTTTAAAGCCTCTCGTTTATCGCTTAACTAATTATTAAATTATTTTATTTATTATATTTTTTTATTAAAATAAAGACAAGATGACGTGAACAAGCTTGAAGTTAATTCAGGGATTATTTTAAAGTAATATTGGCTTTCCTATTTGTGTTAATTCATGCAATGAGCTAATAATTTAAATAGTGAACTTCATACTTGCGTTAATAACGATGCAGCTCGACAAGGCGTCTGGGCGACCCTAAAAAAGTTTTACAACTTTTTTTTTTTTTTTTTTTTTTTTAATGAAAGAAAGTGAAACTGAAATCTCTTTATATAAGGATGTATTCATAGCAATAAATAACATGGTGAATTTATATTAGCACTTGTCAGATACATCTTTCTGGATGTTTAGAGGACGAATTTCATAAATCTACGATTATGTAAATCAGTGCAGTGGTGCCCGGCTGTCGAGCCAGTGTTTTATTTTTAATCGAAATGACAGTTGGGTTTATTTTTGTAAAAACTGGTGTTATCACTCAATCTTAATGAAATCGGATTCCTTCACTTTAGAAAGATTTAAAAATGTTAGACTTTACGCTGTCGCTTGTTTTTTTCTCCATCCTTCATCGCTGATCGTTGCATCAGCCGAGGCAATTGCACGAAAATGTTAAAGAGCCACAAAGGCGGAAAAAACCCTTAAGAAAACTGACTCATTCCTAATTACTCGTTATGTCCTTCAACTTCAATTGCTTCATCACTCATACTGGCATTTACGTAGTGAAATGTTTAAATAACTGATTTTGATATAAGGAAGCGAGTGAAAACCAATGAAGCGATAAGTTTCATTGATTTTTATTTTAAGATTTATTTTAAATACTCTACATTAAAAGTTTTTATTCGATGATAGTGCTTTCATCAGTTTAAGTTTATAATTAGTTTGAAATAAAATTGATATGATGTACGTTTTACTTTAAATTGAGTGGTCGATATAGAATTTCGGGAAATGAAGTTGGAATGCATAGCTTCCTAGTTTGCCAAATCGATTTATCCACCTTTCAATAGAATATATAATTTTTTCCTATTCCTTGTTTAGTACATTTTCAGTGGGTTTTTTCTTGAATTCAGTTCTGAGAAGAGAGGCGAGAAATTTAAAAATTTTATTGAAGAGTAACTTCACTTCCTTGTCTGTTGTTTTGTAACATTCCATTCGTGAGGACAAAATATATTTAAATTTTTTATTTTAGTGAATTGTAATATAAAAAGACATTTTTTCTCTTATGTCTGTTTGCACCATTGTTGAATGAAAAAATCTTGTTGTAATCAGTGTTTTTTCGTTTTTTGTAAATAATGAAAGTTGGATTGTCTGTCTTTGTTTGATGATGCCGTCAAACAACACCACCTAGAACGAAAGCCTGCGTACTGAAACGTCATGCATGTACATTGTTACATCGTCATAAGAAGTTATTGTTAATCGTATTTCTACAACGCCACCTAAAGAGAAGGCCTGTTCACTGTTTATTTTCGTTTCTGTTCGATTACATTTTACATCATCATCGGAAGGCGAGATTTAGGGCTTATTATTGGTAGAAATCCCTAATTTTTGGTAGAAATCCAATAGTAAGCCCTAAATTTCGCCTTCTAATGATGATGTAACAATGCATGACTTTTCAGTGGACAGGCCTTCTCTTTAGGTGGCGTTGATTTCTACCAATGACGTATATTAAAGATAGACTCTGATGCAATTGTTGCTACTTGAAGCAAATTGGGAAGCTCCGCCGCCCAGAACTGTCGTGGCCGAAAGTGAGTGAAGATGATGCAAAACACATGGCTAAACATGAGGATTAATGATTAATAATTCTTTCACACGCCAATCACGGACTGATAAGTTTACCTTTTCGTTAACTTTGTATTTGAAGTACTTTATTATTTTATAAACCATTTTTTCGATCATCTTTCCAGTTACGTATTTTCATTTTATTTACGTATATTTTTGATTTATGCTTGTGGAAAATGATTCCTGATCCTTTTTCGTGTCTGTCTGTACAGTTGTACGTAGAACAACTTTGAGGAATAGTTTTGAATTAATTATTCCTCGGGCCCAAAATCGTCAAAAACAAAGCAGCCAGACAGCTAACTACTCCACGACTCACTCCTGCCCAGACTATCATGGCTTCATTGGCTTTGGTGGCGATGTTAACAATATGATTTGGAGTCTATCTTTAATATACGTCATTGATTTCTACCATTAATAAGCCCTAAATTATGACTTTTTATGATCATGTAACAATATATGACGTTTCGATGCACAGGCTTTCATTCTAGAGGCTCATTCGGCATTGCGCAGAAAGTACACATTCTGCGCAAAATCTGTTCGTCATGAGATTCTGCATTCCGGCGGCGCTGTTCGGCATCGAGTCTGCGTTTTGTTCATTGCAGATTCTGCACTTTCTACGCGCACAAAACGTACAGGGAAAAACTTCGTGCAGACTCTGTAGTTTAGTCACGAGCACGACGAATGACACGACCAACAATGTGTAAATCGGTTTAACTCGCACTGCGTGATGCATTCTTGTTTGTTTTTTACTCCCTAAAATTCGACAATGCAGGATTTGCGTTCGTCATGGGTGAAAAATCTCAACACTTAGACAGAAGGCCTGATAATGGAAACATCATACATTGCTACATCATCATTAGTCGACCAAATTTAGGGCTTATTATTGGTAGAAATAGGATTAACAATAGTCGGCTAATGATGATGTAAGAATGTATGACGTTTCCGTTATCAGGCCTTCTGTCTAGGTGGTGCTGAAAATCTGCGGAAAAAACGACATCCATTTTTTCCACAGAGTAAACAGGCCTACGCACAACCCTGCACTTCTGCGCGATGCCGAATGCGCCTTAGGAGATGTTAACTATATCCTGTCCAACGAAAGTTTGACAGAGCGTGTCCAGTTCAATTGTTAGACATTCTTACAAAGTAAAATAAACAATGTCTAATAATTGGAATTGGAAAATTAATAGGACATGCCCAAGTATAGTTAATGTTTAATGAGGGATCAAATTATTCGTAATGTGCGAATAGACTCAAGGTATGAGAAAAATAAAATGTTATCTATTCAACTTTTCGTAAGTATTCTCCTTGAATAAACAGGATATGCAAATTGATCTTATTATTAACCACAGTAGTTTTATTTCTCCACTTTTTCCCCCTGTCCATTTAATTTACCTATTAAAAAGAATTCGTTAAATTTTATGAGAAGTTATTCTTTGAGTAACGAAGATGATTTTGTCATTTCATAGACGATTTTTATTAAGTATTTAAAAATTGTTTTAAAAAGTTCATACACGTTTGAAACGATATGTAAAGCACGTATTATAATGTTTGCTACTTTTCACATCCGGCTTTTCCTTTTTTTTTTTTTTTTATCCCCTCCCACCCCATCTTAACAGTCCATTCTGTCATGTGCAAAGGCCCTTCTTATTTCTTTATCAACTCTTCTTTTACCTTGTAGAGAAACTCCCATGCATTGTCGCCGTCGTCGTCGCTTCTCACTCTCGCTACCATTCATTTACTTGTTCCCATCGTTTGTATCCTCTATTCAAGTCGCTTTCGGAATAAACAGGAAGACTTTCCATTGTACCCGAGGGAGCCAGTGAGAACGAGGAATCCCGCCTGTCAATATTTTTCATTATCTCGAAACGGAATATTGATCCGGACGCCTTCACCGACCCCCTGGTACCACCAATCTGAAATCCACGGCAGAGTTTTCGGAAGCCATCTTTCACTTTTCTGGCAACAAACTAACTTTTAATTCACCTTTTCAGGAGTGAGGGCGGATGGTGCAAATGTCACTGGCGGGGAAGCGTCTCCATCACTTTGATTGGTTCGGCGCCCCTTGCCCCGGTTTGTTTCTCAAAAATGCGTTAATTAAACATCTGCTTTAGCTTCAGATAGTGGCAAACTAGCCGATGTAATAAATGCGATTCGTACGCTGTAGTGTTCCTTTTTAATTTATTCTCAGTTACTTCGCAAAAGCCGTTAGGGGTAAAAGGAATCGTTGGAAATTCCCCGTGCAAAATGAAATTCGCTGAATTATTCCCCGTCAAGATTGAAAGTTTTTCTTCAAAGTCAGGAGGTCACGGCTGAAAATTACACCGCGGTGGACGAAAGGAAAGTTAAACTTGGACAATTTCCTGCTGCCGGTTGATTTTGCTAAAACTGCGTTTTGCACTTTTATGTAATCATCCAAATCTTAAGGGGGGAAATGAAGTTTCTTCCATTAACTTTCATAACTTCTCCTCTGAGAGGAAATCTTGTAATTGCAATGAACATTAAATTTACCAAAAGAGTAATTGACTAAGATTTTAACATGACTTATATCAAAAACTTAATGCCCTTAAGAATACCTTAACCAAAGAAATGCTTGCATTTAATAAGCAATTCTAATTAGAACAATGAAGCCCTATCAAAAATGAGAGATTAATTTTTACGAAAATAAAATGAAGTTGTCTCGGCTAAAGCAGATTATAATTAATAAAGTTTTAACGGTTTAAGATGAAAATATAGTCGTAATAATTAATAATGCAAAAAGAATGATTTGTTAAGTTTTCCTTGTTTAAAATCAGATAATAGCTAAGCAGGTCTTGAAAAAATTGTTTACAATAGGATAATTCTTTTAATTTTTCCATCTGTAAGAAAACTTATAATTTATAATTAAGTAACATTATAAATCAGTAAAGGGGCTCCATCTCTAAAATGGTCGAACCTAAAATTCAGAACTCCATAGCAGAACCTAAGCTGAACTCTCAGCTTGTGTTCAAGTTTGTTACTGATAGATATCAAACTCGCAACATCTTACTAAAAATTCTTGGTAATCTGCTTTTTCAAAACAGTTGACAAACTTTAAACAATAACATTAATGGTGTTCGATTTTTTTTTTAAGCAAGAAACAGGCTACTCAAACATAAAAGACCAATGTCTTATCTTTATGCTAGATTGAAAATTGTTGGACCCAGGGGCGTAGCCACCATTGTTCCAAGTGGTTCAGTCGAACCAGGGCTCGGGACTGTCAAGGGGCCCGGATTTCGCGTTTTGGATGGGGTCAGGGGGCCCGGCTGTCAAAATTCGAACAATGGCCCTTTAAAATGTTGTTATGCCACCGGTTGGACCACTTAAATAGCATGACCGCAAATGAGAAGTTAATGAGCATCCATCTGTTTGAACCTTTAAAATCTATTTCAGTCCATCTATTATTGAGTTATTTGTTTCTCTATGAATTTACGTGGGCTAATGATCACTATTAGCAATCGACTTCCGAGAAATAAATATGGAATTAATAATAAGTTGCAGAATTGATTGATAATCCAATGATAACTCACACATTACATAACAAACTGTTGTTTGATTAGTTATAACGGTGCTGAACAATAAACAATCCAATAGGCGATAGTTCATAAAAATCTCAGTAACGCTTCCAGAGTAATTTCTTATTGGACAAAATATGGCAATCTTCAATTCTTACGTCAGTGTTGCTTTGTTCAATGCGGTCTCAGTGTCAATTGCAGCTTAAACAAAATTAATTGAGGTCTTACAATACAATGACCAATTCATCTCTTGTTAATCAGAGTGTTTATTAACTCGGTTATCTTACTTTAAAGATGCAATATGTTATCGGACCATTTTTAATACAACTTGTGGTTTGCTAAATACTGAAAGATAAATTGCTTTGTTTCATTTAGATGGGACCACTCACTTTTTTTATTTGTGAGCAGTCACGTCAATTTTTCTTTCAAGAATGCGCTTTCCCTTAAGCTTGGCTCTCGGACGAGATTTCTTTTAAAATGCGATCTGAAAAGAACGAGTACATAAAGTAAATCCTCGTTCTGTAGAACATAAAACACTGGAAGCTTTTTTTCAAATAGTCCATCGGTCGCGGAGAATGTTGAAACAAATAGAAGTTTGAAGGACCAAGCCAACTGTAAACATGAACAATTAAAAAGACGAAGAACCTCTTATCTACAAAAAGTGTTTATTTAATTCGTATGCACATTTCAACCACAGTGGCCATCATTCAGCGAATACACCTGATGTGTGGTTGAAATGGGCATTCGAATTAAATAAACACTTTTTGTGGACAAGAGGTTTTTCTTCTTTTTAAATAAAAGTTTGCATCAGAGTTTGTTAAAGACTGGAGGACTTCACAGGAGAACTCAGCGCGGAAAACGAATATGAAAGAAGTACAAACCTAAAACAAACAAAGGAAGAACAAGAGACATCGATATTATTTCTTCAACATTTATTTGATAGGCCATGAAGTATTGGGTTTTAATTATTTCAGTTTCTTTCCTACTTTTAATTTTCATTCCTGAGCTTTATTTTTCTCATCCTTCGGGACGCTGAAATTGATATTAACTACAGCGTAAAAAATAATAATTGCTGATTTAATTTGTCTTTGATTACCAAACAGCAAATGGTAGCGGCATTTGATAAGGAAGTACCTTGAAAAGAATGTTAATCCCATATACGTGGGCCTAAACTGTTTCCTTTTAAAAATAAAAGGAAAAAAAAAAAAAAGAAATCCTCAAGCCTGATTAAAAGTTCTCGAAGTTAATGAAAGGAAACAGCAAAAGTAAAAATTAAGAGGGGTGGAGAGGGAAGGAGGCCTTCTGTTCGGGAACAATAAAAGTATTAATCACATGGGGAATTTTTTAAAATTGCTGCTGAAATTTTACCATGGTTAGAAAAACGTTTTTTTTTTTTTTTAAATAAGGAAGACAAAAAAAAAAAGTTTTAAATTTATTTATATTACTTCAAAGTTATAAGCGTGACACTGATTTTTTAACCTTGGAGAAAATAAATAAGACAAAGAGAAAAGTATTTATGATTACTCATGTTTCAAATATTATTATAATGCATTCATTGTCATTCCCTCTGTTGACATTAAGAAGACAGGATCACTTGCAGTAATGAAGGGGGAAAGGGGCTCATGCTTAATTAATGTTCAGAATTAATTTGTTTTCTCAACATTTCATCATCCTTCGATAAATTAAATATGGTTGCCATGAGAAATAAAAAATGCTTGAATGGAACGCGTTTCATTAACGAACCTGGAGAGAAATGTCGATTTATTTTTAGGATATGTTATAAATTAAATAAAGAATAAATATACACATTGATTATGATTTCCCTCCTTCAGAAATTCACTTTCATCGTATGTTTACATTTATATATTCTATATAAAGATTTATGTTGAATCGTTTGCTGGTGAAAATTTCGTTTCCTGTGGCTGACAAGTGACGACGACTAAATATCAGTATAAAAAAAAGGTTGAAGTTTTATTTTTAACACTGAAAGCGGGTCTTTTTTAAAAAATTCTTCTAAGCACACACAAGAGCGTTTGTTTCTACGATGTAAGCATTGATTTATTTGCGAGGATTTTATAGGTTTGATTAAAAGAAAAATATTGTGCAAAACGGGAAATATTTTCAGTTTTGAATTATGTTTGAACTTCATTGAATGGAATTGTTCCTGCCCCCCATCTCCGCGTAAACGTTATATTGATGGCGACAAGTAGCGAAGGAGAGGGAAGGGTTGGCGGGGACTAGGAAATGAACGGAAGAGAAGGAAGGTGGCCTTTAATCTGGTTTAAAGGATTAATTGAGGTCAGCCTTTTTCATCGTTTCTAAATGATCATTATTATTTATTGAAGAATGCCTCCTCTCCCCTCCCTGCCTTCATTTGATCTTTAATATTATTGCAGCACATTCTACGAGGAATGTAATTCTGATTGGAATTTTCTTCTGATCGATTTTAATGTATTGGCGAATTTTCATTTAATTTAAATTAAAAACACATAAATGCTAATTGAATTTTCATTATATTCACTATGACATGCATTTATCATTTTGAAGCTATATACTTAGGAATCTTCTTATTAATCTAAAAAGTTTGTGTTATTTTTTTAATCCGTCAACTTTTTCATACGCTTCATCGATTCAAATTAACATTTCTTTTTCATTCCAAGTGATCGTATGGATATTCGTATTACAGATAATACAGATGTTATACATTAGTGATTATATAATAAAATATGTCTCTACAGTATCATCATGTAATTCGCATTAATACATGTACCTCATGTTCAAGGTCTGACCCCCCCCCCCCCCCTTGTAATTGGCCGTAAGTCGACGGACTCCCATAAACTTAGCAAACCAACTGTTTGAAAGAATGTTATGGACTAACTATCACATGGTATTGTTACATTTAGAAATCGCTACGGTTGGTCATCAAGTGTAATAAGTTAGTAGACGATAATGCTCGTCCTCATACCACAGGCGTTTTCGTTAAAAACTCTGTAAAGACGTTCGACAAAGTTTTTTAGGTCAGTCTTCCAATCATTGCATTCCTCTGGTACAGTTACATGAGATCTTGAACTGAACCACAATGGTGAATTGGTGAACTGTCGTAGTAGTGTAGCAGACAAAGTTGTAAAGATCATTTTGGAACATCCTGTATATAACTGCCTAGTACACAATTATGGTGTTGAAATTTGAGAAGCGTAGTTTTAGACTCTTTAGATGGCAGGTCTTTAAAACCTTCACCGAATGTTTTGCCCAACAGCTAGTTTATCTTCTTTCGAAGCCTTCGTTTGCCTTCCTTCTTTCGGAGGTGTCATTTGACGTCTTCGTACTTCAGGGATTGTGCTTCTCACTGTTATGTGAACATCTTTCATGTGCTCATTGCTCATTGTTTAGTTGAGTTTATCTCGTATAATTAATTCTGAAGGGGAAATACTCGTATCATAGCGTTGGCCAACAATTTAGTGATTGAATAGTAATTTGTAATAATTGGACGCACAATAATAGTCATAAAACATTTAGGAAATTTTACTACACCATAATACGTATATAGTCGTGAATACAACTTTGTATTAAAAATTGAGTTTTTTTATTCTCCATTTTTATAACTTTCAGCGTTAAAACAAGCTACTTTATTATAGCTATAGATTAAAAACGCCAAGATAAACAGTTTATGAAAAGTATTTTAAAATTTTAACAGATTACTCTATTTTCAAATGAGCTTTAATACGCAAACCCTAATAAAAATATGATGTGAATTTCAAAGTGAAGATCCGTACCTAAGGAAGACAATTTCTAATTTAGACCATTCTTTAATTAAAATTATTAATAATTTCCAATATTTGAATATTTAATTTGAAATAATTAAATTATTTGATATATAAATAATAAATAATGATAATTTTTAAATTAGAAATTTAAAAACTTTTTACTATTATTTGTGAATTAAACATTACCTAGTCATGAACTTGTCGTTTTGCCCGTTTGTAAAGCTTTCAAGTCCCGGATTTTTCTATCACGACTTTAGTCTCAATCAATCCACCTCCACGAGAAGGTTCTCTTGAAGAAGCAACGGCAACTCTCTAAAATTGTGATGACTCACGGAGAGTTTAGCCACCCTCTCGTAGGAAGTCAATATACAACTATATCATAACCAAACTCTCTCAGTGAAATATTTATACGATGGAAAGAGATAAACCTAGAGCCGAGTTGTCTGTATAAGGTGAGAGGTCATTTGCCAACTCAGTTCTTTCTTTTTTCTTCTTCACTTTTGTGTAATTGGCCTTTCTCAAAATTTCACCCAAACGATAATGTTTGTGCATATTTTTTGGGCAAGAATCTTTTCTCTTTCATGTTTTTTTAACTAATTCATAATGGCGAAGAACAGGATTTTCTACTTTGGTAATGGGGTTTTAAACTCGTGTGTGTCGTGGCCCCTTCTTATTCAGAAGGTGTGCTGGTCGATGTCACCATCGCAGAATGTTGCCTGCGATTAACCTTTTGGTGAAACGGTTTTGTTGTTTGCCAAGCTGTTTTGCAAACTTAATTAATAGAAATTATTCGCAATTTAAAGTTCCGCTTTAGTGATGATTTTTTGGAGGATAAAAATGAAATAAACGGCGTTTCTTCTTCTTTTCCTTGCGGTTTAAACATTATTCTTTTTTAGTCTCCCCCCCCCCCCCCTCACCCCCTTCATTTACGTAGAAATTCCGGATCGTCACGGACTTTCGAATTCACTTCAGTAAAAGTAGATTTTATTTTTAATAGGCGGTCTTCTTTTTCCCTACTTTTGTTTTTACGTGAATTTTTAAAATAAGTTTCTGCTGGAATGAGTTCAACTGGTTTTCACTACGCTTGAAAAGATTTAAGAGGCTTTCGAAAAAATAACTAGGGAAAAAATGGAGAAAAGGAAGATCCGAGTATATTTTTTACGTAGCTACTAAAAATTTAAAGAAAAGTAAGAATGTTGTACTTTCAAGCAACTTTAGGTGAAAGTAGATATGCGCGAATGTTGCGCCAAACAAATTCAATTTCCAAATTGCTTCTGACATCGTCCCTGAAAGAGAAATTATAGATCGGCTCTAAAGATATGGCGTGTTTGATGGAAATAACATTTGCGGAGATAAAGGATTGTGTCAAGCTTTCTGAGAAATAAATACGGGATTTGTCGCGCTGTTTCTCAATGTTTGCATTCACATAATTTAGCAAGTTTGATTTCCAGAAAAGTACTGCACCTCACCTTGTTATGGTAATTTAAAGAAGCACTTCTCACTAAAAATGTGCAGAACTTCAAACAAGTTATGATCTGATGAAATTAATTACGAAGATATTTTTATTTCATGAAATCATTCTCTGTTCACAAGATACTTGTTTGATGCTCATTTTTATTTGTAACATATCTTAAAACTTCGTAACTTGAAAGTTATGCATTCTGTTTAACAAACCTCACTTGAATATTGATATTCGAAGTTTAAATTTTTCTCATTGTTATCATATTAATCTAAATCAGTAGTAACATTAACTGAATAATCAATAGCTCCCTAATTTAGATTAGCAATTTACTAAATTACAAAATGATTTTGTAAAATAAATATTCAGAATTATTCTGCAAAACCCAAATCTTGCAGTTTAATTACAGTATAGTCTAGAGATAAAATATCATTTTTTGAAGGTTTAATACACTATAATATTAAAGATTGTGAAACCATTAGAATATGCTTTCTCGTTAATAAGTTTGTTAATTAAATGCATTATTGAGTTGGGTTTTTTCCTGTTAAAAGTTAAAATAAGCTTAAAATAATTTTCCCCACATTTATATTTATTATAATGGGAAATCTACTTTAAAAGGATTATTCATCTGGGTTGTGAACGGGTTTCTTTATATTTAAAAGGGGTTCTCTTTGTGATTTTTTGGGCGTTAATCCAGAAAATAGTTGTAGGTGAAGATGGAAATTCATTTCAGTTCTCTTGCTGTTGAAGCCTTATTGACTCATCGTAAATGAGATTAAAAAAAAATCAGCTTAGTGCCATTCATCATTGAAACGCTTTTAAACAATTTTCTGTAAATTCTATTAATGATTCTTTTCATTACCAAGCATAGTTCCTAAACTACCTCCCCTCCGGTTCTTTCAATAAATTCTCACGGCAGCCATTATTTTTCATAACTTTTCAAGGACTCAATACTTGAGCCTTTTTTTTTTTTTAATAATCTTTCTTTAAAAAGTAACACATTTCTTTTTTTCCTAACTCTTCGCATCTAATACGCTCGAAACTTTTCTTTTTCAAAGATTTTTTTTATCTTTATAAAAGAAAACGCGTCTCTTCGACGAGCGCAACATTCCTAGAAAGACAAGCGACCCCGCTCTCCCTCTCCCCCACTCACTGTTGTTCGCTGTGGAGAATGAATTGGATGGAAAAGGGAGAGAGACGACAGACTGTCTTATCTCTTCATTCGTCGTGTGGGTGGAGTGGTTGGTGTCAGTAGTTAATTTACTCTTCCTTGGAAGAACCAGCGCGCGACAGGTGAATGAAACGATTTCCCGCGAAATGTGTCTTTCGCCCTCGCGATGATCGGACACGAAAAGTTGTCCTGTTCAAAAGGTGGAGTGAGTTGAAAAAAGAATGAGAGGGGAAAAGTGTTTCTTAACTCAAAAGAATTTATGCAAATGTTCCAACCCATTTAAAGATGGGAGTGCAAATCGAAAGAAGGAATTCTTGCATCAACATCATTAACACCATTCTCCATTTCAGTGTACGTTAAGGTCAAAGACGGCCGAAGTGCGTTTTTGCTTCTCTTTCCTTGATATGTTCCATATATTTTTTAGACAAATGTCAACAAAAAAAAGAAGAAAATTACCGAAACACATTGTATCTATTTTTCAATATGAAATGAATGCTTAGGTTTATCTTTAAACGTATTACTGGAAAACATATTAATTTCTGATAATTTCTCTTTCCTTGGTTGTACTATCCATATCAGATTACGTTAACATTTTTAGACGCTTGCAAATGCGGAATTTACGAAGGATTTTTGAAAACTGAAATGCGGATTTATTTTCGTTGAAATGGTATTTTGTGAAATTTGATGAACGAACACCGAAAAATGAGCAGATATGACAATTTGGTTACACAATGAAACATTTGTTTATGAATTTGATTAGTTTTGTAATAAATTAACGCATTTATTTTAAAAACTTCGTCGAAAATTACAATTTAACCAACAATACATGACATCACAATTCGAAAGCAGAGGCCTCCACCGTAATCAGCAAAACCATGAAATTTGAGCCTGCATAATTCTTTCGTTATGTAGTAATTTACAATTACATTATTATTTAGGCCTAGCTTTGAAGTTTAAAAAAACTTATGAATAATTATGCTGGTAGATTTCAATTATACGCCTTTGTTTTTAAAGCTTTAACAGTCTTTGCATTAATTCTAAATATTTCCTCAGTGTAAACTTGAACCGCGATAAAATAATCATCGTAAGCTCACAGTATTTTGTTACCCAAAGGCGTATTGGATTTTCCATAATTCTTAGGAAACTTGTTCAGTGTTTCATAAGAATTTGTTTTTTTTGCGCCTAGTAATTACTGTTAAGGCTTATTCGACCCGAATGAATTTCATAGTTGTATGAAGTATAAGATGGGGCAGAAAGGTTTACTTAAAGTAATTCCACTATAATTACAAAGGAGGACAGATATGAATGTTTATGCGTAATTATTAGAACACATTAACAGAATATATAGAGTCCTCAAAAAAATGTATACACACTTCAGCAAAAGAAGAAAACTATATAAAAGTTGTAATACTAAATTCATACAGGCATCAAGCGATGAATATAAGTCCTCTTTGACTTCTACAATTACGACAGGTGTTGAAAGTGATTATCATAAGCGTTGAGATACTTTGTAATACGGCGAACAGTTGCTCCTTTGCATTTTCCTAGCAAACTCTTATCAAGTAATCTCCTATGTCTAGGTGGTAGCTGTGGTCTTTTTATCGGGATCGTCTTCATTCAATGCATGTAATAATATTAGCATGTAATTTTCGATTTTGCTATTACGGAAAAAATATACATCTGATAACGTGTGTATACATTTTTTGGCGGACTCTGTAGATCCAATCACCTTCTATCTTTAGCTTTGATAGGAGCTTTGAGGCAGTGGAAGATTCTAACGCTGCGCCGTTTCTTCGTCAGAATTTGAACTAAGAGCTTTAAAACGCCACTCTCCAAAATAGACCAAATGGAAAAGTCCATAGAATCTATTTGAACTGGATGGAGGCCCCATGTTTTTGTCCCAAAATGCATTGAAATGCACATTGGATGTGTGGGATGGGTGCGTGAGAGGATGTTTTATTTTGTGTGAAGACATAATTGTTGTCGAAAGTTTCAGTGACCTAGGACAATAAGTTTTTTTTTTTTTGTCAATAAATTCGCATAAGTTGTCTGTTCACCTTCACGCCCTCTTCAATGGAGAACATTGGAGACTTCATGCCATTTGATGCCACTGACGGCCAAACTACTCCAGCGGGCTTCTGATGGATGAAACTGTTCGGACACCTGCAGGAATATTTAATGAATCCTCTGACAAGATTCTGTCATGCTGAAGAGTTAATACGTGCCTCCACCGTGAAGATTTTTTTATCAGACCAGATGATCACTTTGTCACGGGCGCATTGTATTTCTTCTTGCATCTTTATTTCCTCTCACAAGCAGTTACTGTTATGGAAGCTGTCGATGTTACAGTTTGTACGACTTCATGCCTAGATCTTCGTGAATAATCCTTCTCAAAGTTCTCTCAGAAATAGTAAGATCTTTAACTATCTTCAACTTTGCCGAGGATTTCTGTTCGCTCTTTTCCGAATAATTTCGATCAGCTATTTTTTGCGGGATGAGCGCTTTCGTCCAGGGATTAGCTTGCTTAATGGACCAAACCGAACCGCTTCATAACGTTATGGATTGTTTTCAAGCTTGAATATGAGGAATTACATATGGGCAGACCGAATTTAATTGGCGATTACACTTTAGAGTAATGTGCTTAAATGATCGTAATTTTTTTTATTGTTGAGGGTATTATTGCATAAAATATACATCGAATAAAATAATCGTCAATGGTTTAACATTAAACTGAGACCGGGTAAAGCGAAGTGTTTCTTTAAAACTGAAACCAGATAATAAACTTTTCCGTTTTAGAAAGTGCAATTCTGTGGGTGGTGTTGTTTTTTTTATCGTCGCTTCTTTTATTTATATAATCCAGATTTAACGATTTCCTCCCGACTAAATGGTCCGAAATGATTGGCTTCGATGTTATAGCACTGGGATGGCATTTTTGTCTCGACGCTTGGAGCCGGTTCAATTGAGGTCAGGCGCAGGTTGGATCTTCAATTCTTAGAACCTTCCAGTCCGTTGCGTCGAATTGTGTCGACAACGTTTACTGTGTGTGGCTGGAAGGGTTAATCGCAGTCGTTCCGCGCGTCGATTTCAATTCGATTTCAAGAGACGGCGTGGGGGGAGGCGGGGGCTTTATTTATATAAATTATTTTTCCCTCGCATGGAAGACTGAAAAGAAATTTGGTAACTTAATGCCTTATTAATAAGGTGACTGATTACTGGTGGATCCCTCGAGCCACGACCTGTCACTCGCTGCACCGTTTTGTCTTTTGTCATTTCGATTAATGACAGTGGGTGAGAGGATTTACGGCACCGATTAGCGTAATTCTTTCGACTGATAAATATTAATTCAATCCTTAAAGGAAAAATCGTAATGCGAAGATTATGATGATGAAGGGAATTTGACGATTGAAAGCGATTCGGATTATTGAAATGAAACATTGGCATGACAACGAGGAAACTGAAATTAGCGGTGAATATTAGAATCAGCGACGACGATGCTGGCAGTAATGATTACGAAACAAAATTTATCAAAAGATATGCTTTTGTACCATATTGTAAGCTAAATGCGGTTTTATTAATCAAATATTAATTTTTCTGCAGCGTACCGTCATTCGATGAATTTACGTAAACCTACCGCTTATAAACAAACATATTTGTTTTTATTAAATCAATAAAGATTAATTTTAAACAATTTCTTTTTGAAGTAGGAGAAATAGAATTTAAAGAGTTCAGGATAAAATCCTTTTCAGATTGCGTTTTTAAAATATTGAAGGATTGGACAGCTCGTTTGTCAATATTATTGTAGAATAAGTTGTCATTTTACTGGATTTAAAAGATTTTCGAAACTTAGCAAAGTAATAAAATTGTCCATAGATATTATTTTACCATTTACAAAATTTTCTTTTTGAAATGATTTGAAGCATTGCAACATTTCCTTCGTTGATTAAGGTAATCACGAGATTAAAATATTTGCGTGGATTGAGAAACGGTGGGAAAGCAGCATATGCCACGGTAATGCCTTTGTTCTATAGCCCCTTTTCGCAAATAAAATTAGGAATTTTTGTTTATTTATTTTTGCATGATTTCATGAACAACTAAATAAAAATGGAGGGCGAATATTGGGAACTACTGCGGTGTTAATGAACGCGAGAGGGAACATTGCGTTAACTCGATGTCACTCGTATTTAAGTTCCTTTTCATAGCTTCGCTGTCCACATCACTTATTATAATTAGATGAATGTCAGACAGTAAAGCAAAAATATCATTCTTATTACGTCTGCCTTATTGTTCGCTAATTGAATAAGATCTCTATGCTGCTCGCTGGCTTCATCTTTCGTGCCTGGCACTGATGCAATGAGTTAATTTTTTGTTAATGAGGCGAACGACAAACTGACGTGAGAAACAATTACGTTTATTAGCGGAGGCTGTGTAATTTTTTAACGTAGCAAAAATTACATTAAATGCAAAAAGTATTGTTTTGGAAAACAATACAAACGAAAGAATCCGTTCTTGACATTGAAATTTTTGTCATACGCAAAAGGTAGGTATGGTCTAAGAATGCATACGTTGCAATCGTGTTAATATGATGCGTAATATTAATTGGTGCTATCAATTGGGCATCTTATAAAGATATATAATCAATTAAAATAAAAACAAATAGATGCTTGGTGACCTGTTGATGCAGACACTATGAATTTAGCGAATGCTCTATAAATAGCGAGTTGTAGAGAAATATAAATATTTTTGAATGGATTTCCATTTAATTTTTTTAACTTAGATTTTAGGGTTAGGTCTCTAATTATATGAAGATCCTGGAATTACGCTAAAGGGTCCAGAGTTTTTGGAGTTTGTTTTTTTTTTATACATGTATGACAGTATCTTTCATTAGGTCTATCAGTTTATAAGAATGAGTATATTTATAGTTTTGATGATATAATATCCTTTCATTCTTTTAAGTTGCATACAAGTGGAAGAGCAATTGTTCAATTGCTTTCTTTTAATAGAGAGGAATCATGGTTAAATGGAATGATGTCAGTAGCTCCTGAACCCAAATGCCATTTTTAATCATTAACAATTACCGATTAAATCGGAATTATCCATCTTAATAATGTCTGAAATGGTTAGTGGAAGAAATCGTATAACAATGGTGGAGATAAAGAGACATTCCAGCTGCTCGGGATGCATTGATTGGTCAGGTTTTGCTGCAGCTGTCGAATGAACCCCTGACCCCAACTGGCGCTACTGTTGCTTCGTTGGTGATGACATTGACTGACTCCAACCCAGATGGATGATGGCGTTCCACAAGTGAATGTGGTTACATTCACCATACACGCTAAACAGTTTGCATTCTTTTCTTGGAATTTCTGGTTGAAAAAAATATCTTGCAACTTCCCTCCTAGACTCCATAGGATATGGAAACAAGCATTAAGTTGCAAGTTGTCTGCAGATATTTAATCTGCAGTATTTTTTTGATTTAAAAGTTACATCAAGTTTCTATAAATGATCTTTCCGCTTTTTGTAGCTTTTTTTTAAAATTATAACTAGCATTGTACTGTATATAGAGATGCCCTTTTGAACTGATATTTGGCAAGGAAATTATAAAGGAAAAGTGAAAAGTGATTGCACGTATTTAGTGATTCTGTAATTACAGCGTATTAAGTGTTAGTTTTGGTGTCTAATTTGAAAATTATTTTTATTAAATCTATTTTGCGTCATCATCTTGCAGAAACCGTTGCTGTTATGGTTGAACTCTTAAGTCGTATTTTGATGGGCCTTTTGTAGCGGTGGGGATGTTTTTAAATGTTAGAGTACTCGACTTCTTTTCGCTTGAGGATCTTTTCGACAGATGAGACTCGACGACGAGAATCCATTCTGTGTTTCATGCATGCCTGCTTACGATAATTATGCCTGACAACTTCTGACTAATTATTCTCGAAAAACGATTCTTGATAATAATCCACGGACCATTTCATTCAGCTGAACTTTTCAGGCCAACAGAAGAAGGAGGAAGAAGAAGAACATTGTTAGAATACCCTTTTTGCGTCTGTGTCATTTGCTAAGCGTTACGATAAATTGCGAATATCTTTTATGAGGCTGGATTAAATTGCGCTGTGCTTTTTATTTAATAGTGGGTACATTCAATAATGGACAAATTGCTTTATGTGTTAGGGAAAAATGCATTAATCAAAGCTTTGTGAGGCCAGGCATCGATGTAAGAGTTGATGAATGAATTTTGTCACCATTATATAACCATGATGCTGTCTTATTTTTAAGTTTCTAAAATACATTTATTTTTTACGAATTCAAAATTTTCGTTCGGTCGC
>JAHWFO010057866.1:211804-232590 GCA_023313115.1 Rhysida immarginata | reverse complement strand
TTTTTTATTTATTTATTTATTTTTTTGTGTCAGTTAAGACATTTCATTTTTTCCTTCACAAACCCTCTTATGATTCTTTTAGAATTTGTATCCTACTTAACTTTTCTTTGCTAGGTTAAAAAGCAATTGAAGGGTTCATTGTAGTTTTGGAGAGTAAAGTAAAGATTGAGGAAAAAAACTAAACTGCTTTCATGTTCCATAAGGACACAAGAAACCAATGCCTATGAACTCGGACAAACAGAATTGACCATGAATAGCAATTAGAATCTTCGATGGAATACAATTGCGTTAGATTTTTTATTGTGTGTTTAAGCTGGAAATAATTTTTTATACTTTTATATTTCCCGGCCTTTATAATGGTTTCATTTTTGTAATACAGGTCAAATCTTATTCTTGGGTAAAAAGGGTTAGGCATTATTTATATTCTTAAGAAAAAATTGAGTTGCATATCCCAAGGCATCATTTTTTAATTCAGTTGCTGTATGCAGCCTGTCCAACGAAAGTTGGAGTGGGCGCGTCCAATTAAATTTTTCAATTTCAATTGTTAAACATTGTTAATTTTTTTAGTTTGCAACAATTTCTAACAATTGAAATCGGAGTTTAACAGGAATTATAAAATAATATTCTCTTCGTCTATTTTAAACTGAATTTGGGCCTTACATTTCAGGGAATAGCGACTTCGTATTGGAAGTCTATTATTTAAATTCATAATTATAATGGAAGTTGGAGGAAGTATCACTTTAATTTAAATCTGAGTTTATGTATGCAATTGCAAATGCTTTTTTACATTTATCTTTGAGCGTCTGCTTTACTTCGCTGATGCAAAAATAGGTTATCCAATTCCGATATTCTTTCTTTACTTTGTGTTAATGTTTCTATGCGTGTGTGTGTGTGTAAACCGTTTAAAAGGTATGCGTGTCTGTCTGTTGAGTTTTGCAATTAAGGGTTCCCTATAGATGAAGGGGCTGTACTGCGGACCTAGCTGGCTGTCACCGTGCAATTATTTCATCCCGTGATTCCTCTTCTTCCTCAATGTTTTTTATACCTCCATCCGGGGACCCTCTTGTGTTTGTAAGAGGGAATTGTGAGGCGGTAGATAGGGGGGGAATGAGGGTGGACCAGGTAAAATAGACCTTAACGCATCTCTGAGCACGTGAGGGGGGGAGAAACGACAATCAACAACAAAAAGAAGGAAAGAAAGAAAGATCTACGTTGGCGTCTGCAATTCAAAGGAAAAAACCTATTTGCATATAAACGCTGCAGCGATACCTACAAACGGCTGGTTGTTGTTGTAGCACCCATTATTTCGTATTTGTTGTATTCTCATACTGTCAAAAGTAAATGGAACGTAAATTGAATTTTTTTTTTTTTTATGTGTGTGGAATTCAATTTATCGGTTCCACTTCTAGGGAAACGTGAAGAGAATCCACTCGTATTTTTAGCTGCTTTGCAAAGAAAAGCGCTCCTGCGAAATCGTTCGGCTGTCTCGTGTCTACCTATCAAGTTCCCAGTTTCAATAAACATATACTTTTCAACTGTACAATTTCTTTTACAGTGGAGAACCTTACCGATTCGATCGCCAGCAAGATTGGAGCACAGGTTTTTCCACTCCGTAGTGCACTGGGTCGCGGATTTTTTTTTTTCTCTAAGGAATTCTTGGCAAAACTTGATGTTACTTTCAAAGAATACAATTGTATGATATAAATAAGTAAATAAAAAATACATTTGTTTTTAAGGAGGAATTGCTTAACTTTCATTTCCCTTCCTATCTGTGAAGTAATCCTCTTTGAATTTGACCAATATTGGTAGCTTTCCTGCACAAGCCGATTCCTCGTCGAAGATTGTGATCGGTTTAATCTACTATTCGGTAAAACACAGGAGTGGTAATTTGATCAAAATTTATAAAGAAGCTGCAGGATTGTTAAGACTCCAATATAGCAAAATGTAACTTTTAAATTCGCATAACTGAATAATATATACGTTCACTTAATAATAGCAATATTTTCTTCTTTTTGCTGTAGATTATACAAACACTATTTGTATTTTGTAACTGTTAAATGTGAAACCTTTACTGTAACACTTGCATTAAAAAATGATTCCATTGCGTTTATTAGTAAGATTAATATAAGATATTGGTAGATGATATCATATATAGCCTAATTATCTTTTAAAGCTAATCTTATAAATTTTCTTGTTTTTACTACCATTAAACTTTCTTGTTTTGTTAATTTTTTTGGCTGTTGGCTCAACAACATTCTTTTTTAAAAATGTTAAGACAATAACCCAGATCTCAAATCAGTGTCAAATTTTTATTAAAGTTGCCGACCTTTTTTTAAAGTTAAAAATATGTATTGATATAATTTAAAAACAAGTTTGTCTAAGAATGTGTTATGGCTGAAATTTAAACTGTTAAAGAATGTTGAGGTACAATATACACAATAACAATACAAATTTATTCACGAGCCGAAAGTTTATTTCCAATATAATGTTTCAAGACTTTAACTTGCATACAAGCAGGTGCTTCGAAGAACCTTTATGAACTGGGATTGGATCTCTAAAAACGGCCACCATAGCAATTAGTCGAGATTTTTTTTCCTTCCCCCTTTTCTATTTTTTTTTTAATTTTTTTTATGCCAGAGGATAAATGTAAATATATAACTCTCCTCCCCTCTACGTTTTATTCTTTGGACTAAGAAGAATTGAAATATTGAAAGAAAAAAATGATTCTGTGTATGTATATATGTATATTAAGAAATAAATAGTAATAAAAACTTGTTGGGCATTGAGAGAGAGAGAGGCCTTGGGAGGACGCCACAAAGGCCCCGTGTAACCCTCCCTTCCCCCCAAGAGGAAGTTGATAATTAGAGTCGGATGTTCCGCCATGTTGATCAGTAGGAATCTCTGATAATAATAATGCCACTAACTCTAAAGGACAAGATACAACCTTTGCTACGCTGGGGGAGGTTCCATTCGAATTGGATTTGCAAGCAGTGCGATGAAGGAAAAAAAGATACTATAAAAAAGGAAACTTTTGTCAACATTGCGGTTGAGGACCGGGACGTTGACACAATGGCGGAGCAAAAGCCTCCTGCAGTCACCTGCTGCTGTTTGTCTCGTCCCAGTCTCGCTATTTCCTAAGATTTTCTACTTTGTCTTTTGTTCTTTTCGATGTTCTATTGTTAAGGCTGGGTTTTGGACCGAAAGATATGAACAAATCTACTTACCTTTGAGTTATCGCTTTCCGATTTCTGATGTAAACCCGAGGAATTATACAAAGTAGCTGTCATCTGAAAGGTTCTGTAAAATATTTTATAAGGATGTATATACGAAGTTTTAGTTTGCTGTTTACAGATTCATCAAATTAATTTTCTTGAGAAAGAGGACTTGAATTTATCTCCACCGGTATGAAAAAATAGCTATTAAATGAATAATATAGCTATTGTGTAAAGAAAGCTTATAGACTAAACAAGATATTGATTCCCCTGAGGAAAGTATAGGAAAGTAGCAGAAGCCCTGAGTTCGTCTATTTTTGCCCCTTTTATCCTCACTTTTAAACCACATTTTTTTTCAAAAATTGATTTTCTCGAACTTAGTATTCAGAAAATGAAAAAGAGCCCCCGTTCTCATAATTTAATGAAAAAGAGCCCATCTTCTTACGTTTCTCATAATTTCCATGTAGTATATTGCCATTTGAAAACGTTAATAGTTCTAAAGGTAACGTGATTGCCACCCTCACAACTCTGACCCCACTGGCACAAATGGGCCCAAACTTCATAATATAGATTTTGCTGAGGAATCTGCATACCGAATTTCACTCCTTTACGTACCTATTTCCTATATAGACCAGAAGGTCCCTTCTATTCCCATCCCCATAACTCGACTCCAATGGACATGCCTATGGTAAGCTACATTCCGAATTTCAACCTTCTATAAAAAACCGTCTAAAAATTTAGAAAATACGAAGGGGACAGACGGACATTGCAAAAGCAATAAGTAACTTCATATTCCGCTACTTAATAATGAAAATTATAAAATATATTTTAAGTCATTAATTAAATTTAGTTAAACTAATTGAAATCTGTATATTGAAAATGTAATAAATACAAGAAATCCGGTTCCTATCTGAATATTATCTTCTAAAGTTGTCTTCGTTAATTGTTCATAAGCTTTTGAACAATTTCCTAAAACAACTTTGGCGCTAGCAATATTACTTCATTTTGCTAAATGTGAATTTTAAATTTTTACTATGCATTTAGCTCTTCTATTGCGATGGATTCGGTCAAATTAAAGGACGAAATAAATAAATCAATAATCTGATATGGACTATAAAACATAGTGCTCAAATAAAAAACAATGCTATTAAATATTTCTTTTCTTGGGTTCAATAACTTTGAAACTTTTTTCCATTCCTAAACTTGAATATTAAATTAGTCGACTTAAGAGAAGGAAAAAGGAGGAGTAGAGGGAAAAGATTAAGAAAACTCTTTATTCCCGTTTTCTTTGCAAATTCTTTCCTTTGATTTGATTGGCTCATAATTGGACATGTGATATGCATAATTGACGATCCATCGTGGAGAATTTTTTTTTAATGCCTTTAGCCGAGGAGATGGCGCTCGTACTCGGAAACTCGACTGAATCATTTACGAGCGAAGCGTCGGTCGCCCGCCGAGCCTGCCGCCTTGTAACCCGAAAAGCGGAACCTTATACCTGGGGGAGAAGAGCGCAAATGCTCGGATTTAATCACTTAAAAATTGGTTCGTTTGAGAAATTGGATAGAGCAAAAGATTATTGTTATCATTAGGCTTTGCTGCTGCCATTCTTCCATTTGAAGTTAACTTCATTCTGATAGATAATGTCTTCGTTGCTTTTGACGCGTTTATTTTCCTAGCTTGATCCCAGCATTTCAAAATTATTGGTAATTATAAATAACTAACTTCTTGTTTTCGAATAATCAATTTTAGATGAGTTTAAAGATGCCAAGATATTTGTCCCCCAGAATTAACATTAAAGTATCATAAATATTTCGATGTTTCAAAGTAAGTTACCAAACCGTAACTTTATTGGAGATAAAGCAATTCTATTTTTACTCAGTTTAATTAAGATCCCGGATTCAAAGGACCAAGGTTTGCGCATTTTGAGTTTTCATGTGCGAATAATTTTTCTATTCTTGCATCTATAATGATCAAACTCACCATTTTTATAAGCGAAATTAAAAGTTGTATATTGTTCTCTTTGTGAGGCCACCATTTTTAACAATGTACTTTGTCCGAGTTTCCCAAAATGTCCGAGTTTTGGTGGGTTTGGGCTACTCTAGGAATCCTGGATTCAGTTCATTGTTTGACAGTCAGTTAGAAATGTGTGCCACACAACTGAAAGTTAAGACTGAAACTAATTTTAGGCCAGGTTACTTTCATTATCAATACTTCGATTCAATTCGACCTCAAAAGCCGATGTTGAAGCGACATGTGATTGAAATTACATTCACACGAATTTGACTTCGGAATTCGTCGTCATTATTCAATAGATTATTTGAAAATGAATTTGCAAGCTATTGGGGTTTCTTTTAAATTCTCTATGAAACATTTCCTTGTTCTATATTGGATAGTTTTTTAAAAAAAATTTATGGTTGTTTCGAGTGATTTTGTTTGCAATTTTTTTTATTTATAAACTAAAAGCAAAATAAATTATTTCTCTTATATAGGTCTCTGTTTCTCTAAAAAGAAAATTTTTATTGCAATACTGTCATGAAAAATTCAAGGGATTAAATCGTGTTCTCCGCCAGAAAAAAATTATTATAAATATTAAAAAAATTCAGAGACCTACTTATGTACATATTTAAATCCTACATCGTGACTGAGTTTAATCAAAATTTCTTATTCTTTTTTTTTTCTTCCCCCTTCCTTCGTCGTTATTTTTCCGGAGAAACCTTCAACCTTGCCGACCAAAAGTGTAACACTCTTAATCTGTAATTCTCTCGCCTTGAAATTCTTTATGAATCGAAGAAGGTTGAACCTTTTGTGGAGGATTTGCACGCAGGTTTTGAATGAACTTTGCAGAATCAAATAAGAAAAATATTTTACATATTCCTTAAACATGGTAGTCAAAATTGTTTTTACGTTTTTTTTTTTGTTTTGTTTTTTTGCTATCTGTTTGAGTGTCGTTTTTTCATTCCATTGCGTAACATAGCATGGGAGAAATTGCGTAATGCAGTTGCCAGTGTTGGGCAAGATAAAATAAAAACGATATCTAGATTAAGATAAAGATGAGAATTAAATATTTATCTAGATAAGATAATAGATAATATAATTTAATACAATCTAGATAAAGATAAAAGATAAAAACAAATTATCTACCAAATTAAGATAAAATTTAGCCTTTATTTAGCCAAATTTTCAAACTATCGGTATATCGTGATAAATATAGGAGTTTTTGCGATAATAGGCTGTTTGCGCCACGCTCTATTCCGATATGTTAGGCTGCTTGTTACATTTGTATCGTGGAAATCTAATGTTAATATCGCACATGAAAAATGGTTGTTGCGCAGAGAGGCTATTCGGTATGTTTACACTTAGAATTGTGGGTAAAGGAAAAGGCGTTGCCTTGCTTTCGAGTTTTGATATACTCCAGCAAAGAACTCAGAAATCACGATGTTGGTTTTGTGCTTGGTGAAACAAAATCTTTTTTTCATTCCCACTCATGGTTAATTATTTATTATACAGGGTGATTGAGAAAGGTAGGTCAAGAATGAAATACCATGTACAGTTTGTAGCGGGAAACAATATTTTTCCTACAAACATAGAGAAATGCATCCTTACAGAGATAATGCAACTTGTACGAGGTAGGAACAGGAATGGACGTGCGTTACCCAGACGGCAATGGTAGGGTCTAGTAGGGTCCATGTAAATTAGGATCTAAACGTGTAAATTGTTCATGTTCTCTCCTTTAAAAGAGAGGATACGAAACATGTAACTCCATTGTCGTACAATGGATCGCTTGACTAATGCGGAGCTGGCGGACATGCATCTCGTCTATGGTAAGGCACAGGATAATGCTACTGAAGCGGAAAGGATTTACCAACAGCGTTTTCCAGACCGTGATTTACTAACAGGAGTTTGCGAGAATCTTGTCCGCAGACTAAACACCTACATCAAGGCTCAGGGTCAGTATTTTGAACACCTACTGTAATGTCATTCCTACCTCGTACATGTTGCATTATCTCTGTGAGGATGCATTTCCGGACCCATGTTTATAGGAAAAATTTTGTTCCCCGCTACAAACTGTACATATTTCATTCTTGATGTACCTTTCTGAATCACCCTGTATATAATTTCTTAATTTGTTTTAACGCTTCGAGAAGTGACTTGGAGCTGGAGGAGTGAGCTCCGAAGCAGCAAAAACACAATGGCTGCTAATGGGAGCAGCAGGGAAACAGAAGACTAGTGACGTCACTAACGGGTTAACTCTGATTAGTTCCGTTATTTCCTTATCGATCGTAAGTTTGATAGCAATCTTATTAAGCATCTATCAATATCGGACAGCATCAATAATGTAACAGAAAATAGCATGGCGCAAACAGCCCATTATCAGCTGTTCAAGCGAATGATATCGAAATACAATATTTTTGAAAATATCACCCATCATTACTAGGTACCTTCAAGAGGTATTTTCTGAGATACAGTCGACTCCGCTTATACGTAAGAGCCCAGTTGAAAAAAGGCTCTATAAGTGGAATCGCAAAAGACAAGACAGTTATTTTGGGGAAAAGTGGCTCTTATAAGCACTTAGTTCTTTTATGCGGAGCACAAAGAATATCTCAACTGGTCACATGATTACTTGTGAAATTCAGTGACTTTGTCTAAAAAGAAAGAGCCACGAGCCCATAATATTAGTTGTTGGATGCATGTCTCACCTATTTAAGGTCAACCAGATATTTACAATTTTAGAAAAGATTTTTCAGTAAATTTATAAAAACTTTTTTTTGAAATTTTTGAAATAGATAAGATAAACTATGCTTAGATAAAGATAAAGATAAAAGATGACATAATTGAAAGTTTATCTAGATAAGATAAAAGATAAAAACTTTTCATCTAAGATAATTATCTAGATAAATTTATCTAGATAGGTCCCAACACTGGCAGTTGCTTCTAAATTTCATTTCAAATTTCAAGTCACGTGTCGTTGAACTAAACGCTATTAAAAAAAAAGATGAAATGTCAAATGTCGTGCAAAATGAGACCAGCGTGTAAAACTTAAGATTGCAGTGGACACCTGTTTATATATTTCTTATTTATAGGTAAATGCCTCATCCTCCTATATTCTAATTCAGATTGCACGATTCTAATTTTGTACTCTGATATTAAATCTGACCTCAGATTTAATAATAAGTTATGAAATGTTACTCCTTCAGTTCCCTCGGAAGATTATTCCAAACGAACCAATTATTATGATTCTTTCGTATATAAAAAAGATTCCGACCCCACGACTGGACGCTTCATTCCTTATTCTTAACAGTTTGGCAATTTTTATATACAAGAGCTGGTCATTGTATTGCAAAGTGATGATCTTACCTAATAACCTCAATATTTCTCGGATTATCCATTCACCATTAAAGGATCAAGAATGGAAAAACGAAAAACACCCTAATGCAGACACATCCTTCCCTTTTGCCTGATCTACATTTTTTCTCAGGTGGATTACAATTTTCATTATTATATTTAATTTTGGAATGATGCAAACTATCCTACCTGGGAGGGAGAGCTCAGCTTCTCTTATTGTTGTTGATGATGTTTTTCGAAATGCGACGTTCATAAAAACCTTGGTCCCCATTCAAACGTTGTGAAAAAGGTGGATCATTTAAAGGAACTCGTTCATTTTTTCGCCCTTTTCTGATCCGTTATACAGAAGTTTCTTTGTGTCAATAATTAATGAGGCTTTTTGTTCGTCGGCGCGAACGAACGACCCCAACGAAAACCTTCCTTTGTTATTAGCCACATTTTAGCTATACTTATTCCAGTGCATTTTAAAAAACCAAAAAAAAAAAAAAAATCAACATAAATAATTAAAAAAATTGGATTGTCTTGCAGTTCTTGTATTTATTTCCCACGAGGGTGATTGAAGCTTTGAAATAGTGTTGGACATGGTTCCGTCTGAAAGATTCACGAGCACTTTGAGTTTCGGAATCGCAATACAAATCATTTTTGGATGAAACTATTAATTACAGGTGATGTTGTGTCCCTCCCACGGGTGAATTATTAGCTACTCTTGTTGGTTGCGGTTTTAACATTTGTTTTTCCATGTATTCGATCGATTCCTTTTTGTTTTGGATGCAATAATTAGTTTTTGCTTTCCAGTTTGGTGCAGAATGATCTAAATCATTTTAAAAATAAACAAAAGGGAAACAATAGAGACTAATAAATTTAAAAAATAAATAACGAAGACCTTTTTTATTCCATTCCGTCGAGAAGCCCATTATTACTCAATAAATATTGCCATCGCTATGATTTTGAATAACTGAAAGGTTAATTATTTTCTGCCTAGATTTTCTTTCGAAATTGCATGATTCTTCGGATGGAAGGAGGGCAGACTTTTGAAATCGAATATATTTTAGTTGTTTTATTTAATTGTTTCCTTTAAAGCATTCTTAGAATTAAGGAAGGAAAAGTGGAACAGTTATATTCTTATTTTTATTTTCAAATATTCTTGAAAACTTTCGTTTTAGCTACTTAGCAGACAATTCCCGTTTTTAAACACAGAAAATAAGCGATTTAATTCGAATATGAATAGAAAATTTTTTCTTATGCTGTATCTCAATAAAGTCAGTGCAAAAGGTTAAAGTCAAAATATTGAAAGTTCATTAAACCTAATATTGTGTCTTAAGATCTTTGCTTCAAAATCAAGGAATCGTTTAAGTCCATGTAGGGATTTTTATGAGGAAAACTGATACTCCTATTCTTAAACTTCATTATTAAATGGTATAGCCAGTACTTGAAATGAAATATTGTTTCAAGCTCTTAAATTTTAATATATCATCAGCAGAAGATAAAATAATTTATTTTTTATAATTTTAACATTGTACACGACAAACAAGGTATCAAACAACAACTATAATGGTATTTTCATTTTGCGGTTGGAAGTTCTTGCAATTTGGCCTTAGATATTATCATTGAATATTAAACAATTTCTTGAAACAAATCTTTGACTGGCCGTTTCTGATATCACGCACACGCTATACGGATTTGATCCTATTCGAGTTAATTTGTATTAGGGACTAGATGAAAGATGTTTGTTTACAAAGTGATGGTTACTGATTCTTCAGGATTTGCCTAATCCCAGATGATATTTCAGATGGTATTTCACTATACGGGTGTTATTTATAGATTAACTGGATCGAAATCGATTGCCGATTCGACATTGTTTGAACAACAGAAGGACCACATCTGGAAACTGTGCAAAAATAACTTTGCAAAGCAGTTGTAAAAATAAAAAACAAAACAAGCCCCCCCCCCCCCGAATTGAAGTTATGGCATTATCTTGAATTGATCCCGTGTGTGCTTAAATAGTGACAACTCTATATGCCTGTAGCCAATAAAAGCAAAACTTCGGTCGTTCGACTAGTTCTCCTCTTCAGGAATGTCATATCGTGACTTGAACCTCGGATAATGCTAAGTGTTGAACGCACAGACTGAAACATATTTAATGCCATTGAAAATAAGATAAACACCCCGAATGATAACTCTATATCATAGATTATCATTTTGAGATCTTTGCCCTGTAATATGAAGGTGCAACTTTAATGCTGCTCCTTGAATTTCTGCAGTAGATGATGTCATTTTCCATAAAATGCAGCCACGTGGCTAGAACACGCGCCCTGCCCTCAGAGGAGACCGACCGGAGGGGAGTGTTGAAGGCGATAGAACGAGCGTTGCTCTCCTGAGTGCATCCATGCAGTGATGGCGAGTTGACGGTCTTGTGGGCGACGTCATCATACCACGGTTTCTGCTTCGTCTTCGTCTTTCCCGTGCGCTACCGTCCCTCTTCTTCCCTTCTATTCCACCCATTTTCCCCTGTACTTTTCATTATCGATGGCACGTGTTTAGGAGTGCAGTAAACGAAATAAACCTCTTAAAATGTGAATAATAAAATTGGAAGTCGTAAAAAGTTGCTCTAAATCAAGCTCTGTTCGAATGAGCGCTCATTATCTTGGAGAAAAATAAAATGCACAGGAAGGATTTTGTGAATTTGTCTCCTCCCTCTCTTTTTATTAGTCTTCTTTTTTTAGGGGCTTAATATTAATTCTACAGCTTTTAATTGAGAGTTTTTCAACTACTCATTATCCGGAGATGACATCAGGATATTCCAAGTAGAATAAGATTATTTGTAAGGTTGTATGTTGGTGTATGTTTTGCTGACACACGGGAGCAATGTTTCGTTAAAGCACAACTGTACTGTCATATATAATTTTATTTTAATCGAAAGATTAGCGCATTAATAACATCGTGGCATATTTAATTTTTTTTTAATCGAACGTTAAATGTATGAAAAAACGAAAATTTCAAACACAATTTCCAAAAGCGAGGCGATGGTCTGGTAACTTTTTAGTGCCCTGGCCTGCCTCTCGTTGGCCTCGTGTCCATCTTGGTGACGTCAACCGAGTCATGGTTTTGCCAGATGCGAGTTTATTACTAAACTATGGTTTTGCTTCACAGTGTAAAATAAGACATCGCATGCGAGATTAATCATTATCTATACACACATAAATTAAATAATTTTATTTATACATGTATCGATGACTATTATTATTATGGTCCAGGGAATGATGGTCCTGAACCTTCGGTCCTTTTACAGGATTCAATTTTTTGAGCAAAATAAAATAAGTGTAATAAAATACGAAATAAAGTATTACTTGAATGCATGATGTACTCAATTAATGGCAATCTTAAACTTCTTTTACAAACCCTGTCGTCGCAAATGGTCAATGTCAAGAAATTGAGCCGTGAAATTTATACATATTGGAATAAACTTACCTCAATTTTTGGTGGCAGTTAAAGAATTCCTGCATCAGCATAGTTGATCGGCCTCTGTGGCTCAGTGGTTGCGTGATCACCTCTGATGCCCGAGGACGCGGGTTCGATCCCGGTCGAGGACAACGAAGATTTTTTTCAGGGGGGAAATCCTAAGATCACGCACTTCCTTCGGAAGGGAAGTAAAGCCGTTGGTTCCGTATAGTCGTTTGCCGGCTGTACGTTAAAGAACCCTTGCAAGGAAAAATTTGCGGCCTCTATAACGCCGTCCTGAAATGACAATAGCAGTTGAAAAGGACGTTAATGCCAAACAAACCAAACCAACCATCAGAATAGTTGAAAAAAAAGAATCAGATGTCTATCCAACCATTTAAACGAGTAGGCACCCACTGATGATGATCCGTTTCTAATGTATAATTGAAAACCAAAAGAACCCTTTAAATTTCATATCTGGCCATGAAGTAAACTGGTTGAAGGATTACAATTTTAGATCTTAAGATCCCCCCCCCCCCCATTACATTCTTTATGTGCTGTGTTAATGCAATATTTGCTGTCTGAAAAAGAACGAATATCATTACTAGAATTCTGATCGAAAGTGATGGGATTTTTCAACTTCAATGCTGTATCAACCAAAATTCAGAATAGATACAGCATTTCGCTTAGATTTGTTTTAAATATGTAAAAAATATTTTAAAAGCTAAATTAAAAAAAAAAAATTAATCGAAGTAGGACGGCTGACATGACTTGCTTTGAGTTCCAAGTCCATATAACGTTTTCACTGGAAACCCAGTGTCCGTGAAAGGAAGATGACCACTCTTGTTCTTCTTTTTGAGGCTGCACCATTTATCCCGGTTATTCTTCCGTGTGTTTTGCTTCATCATCGTCGTCTACCCTTTTGTCCAACTTATTTTCTCCTCGTGCACTCCACGAACTGGTGAATTGGTTACGTTTGGAGAAATCTTTTAAACCTTATCTAATCGGATTTAATGCGCACTGGAAATGAAACGATTGACATCACATGGTAGGAAATTTTTAAGCATGGAATGGAAATTATTATACTGGCGATTTTAATTTCCGTTTTATGAAAATAACTTTTCACATAAAAAATTATTTTTCTTTAGATCTTCGCTATGCTGCAGTAGATACAACATTCCGGTTTTCTTTCTACGACTGAGTTTTCCACTGGATTAATTTCACTTGTATAAGTTAATTTCGAGATTTTGACCTGCACATTTATAGTTAATAGAAATTTGCCTCGAAAACATTTTAAGATACTCTACGTAAATACTTTTAGTCGATTGAACATATTAAAAGATAGGAAGAGCACAGTCTAACTATACTGTGGGAAGAGCATTATAAATTTGTTTTAAATTCCTTTAATTCAATTCATCTTTGAAATTTTTGAACATTGCGATTTAATGTTCTTCACTGGTAAATTACTAAACAATAAAACTATTAGAGTTATTAATGTTCATCTTCACTACTCTTATACTATTTATTGGCTATTATCTAAAAATTATACTTCTGTTTGAAAGAATGCTATACATTTCAACATTATTTCTATATATTTTCGGACAGAGGGAGTTGTTTAATCTTAGACCGAGTCCTGCTTTAGGCATAGATATTTTCCTAGACACATGGAAAGATGACAGCGAAAGGACACAAAAGGTAATTGTGTAGAAACCTAACAAATTAACGTGTCAAATACAGGGAGATTTTTGGAATTTTTTTTCGTGCAGTTGATTTTTTTACCATTAAATTCTGTTTTCATTCCCGTTACGTAGAGAGAAGGCATATTTTTCGTGCAGCCATACATTTATTGGAGGAAAAAAAAAATCTGTGAACAAAAAACTTTGATATCGGCTTTCGTCAAACAATAAGACAAGCTTTCTAGGTAAAAATTTTATAAAAATGTAATACTAGCTGTCCCTTTGTAGAAGAGGCGGATTTGAATAGGAAGGATTTTTCAATAGACCTTTCAAAAATTAATTAAGGCAAGCGAAAAAAAACCCAGCATTAAAGAGGGGAACCCCCCTTCTATTACTTTAAAAAGGAAAACTTGCTTCATAATGAAACCTATAAAAATGGTAACGAGTTCGTGTATCTTTAAGGAAGGTAATTCTTCATCTTTCTAGCTGATTGATGAGCGATAGACACGAAACGGAGGCGTTGTTGAGGTGTGGTCGATGGCTCTTTATATGTTACATGATAATAATGGTAAAATGATAACTGCCAAAGACAGCTTCCTCACTTTACACACCAAGAGAGTGAGTCTGACGTGTCTTAACCGTTGCAGAGCTCTTGCATTTCCTTCCCTCTTTTCAAATCAATGATAAAACGCCCATTATGAAACAAGGCTCTTTTTAAAGGAAGATATCTTCGAAGTTTATTCAACCCTGAACCTTCTTGAATAAAAGGAGAAGGGAAAATAACGTTAGATGTGTTGAAGGGGAAAGAAAGAGAGGAGGACTAATAAAATTCCAAAAGGAAAGTGCCTAATGGAGGAGAAATGTTTTCACTAATTGTGGGATTTTTAATTATTGTGCAAGGTTGTTCACACTATTTCAAAAAGAAATATTGCGTGTTTTCATATGTAATTTGGCATGCTGTGTTCTTTCCTTATATAGATTTCGTTCCCTAAAAGCAGTTAAGGATATTCAATTTCAGATTTTTGTAAGGGAGAAACGGGAAGGTATCGGAAGTTATTCCACTATTAGGAGAAAAAACGGGGTTATAGAAAAGTAAATTTAGATGGTGATCAGAATAAGTTCCGGAGAGTTCCATATTGACCTATTCCATCTTGGTGGAACCTTTTATTCTTGTATTGAGAATCTTACGTTGTTTGAGTAACTGCGTGGCCTGCCATTTCGTGGGAAGTAACATTATCATGGATTACTGGATAGTAAGTGCACAAAACACATCCGTTTGTGAATAAAGCCATTCAAAAGAATTCTTGAAAATATCTCCCAAATTTAATAATTCTCCTCAAAGAAATGACATAAGAACACGTCATTTTACTGGCTTTTTTGTGGATTTGATTCTGAACGTTCATTTAATTTATGAGGGCATTTATAAAACGCAACTTACTTTATGATTAATCAACTCACTAGTTTCACTTTTTAAAAATGAATGTCTAATTGCAAAGAAATTATTTTTTATAATAATTTATTATCGTAGAGTTTATCAGAGCCAGCCTATTTCAATGCGGCTGATAATTTACGGAGATTGTGAAATTTATTAGTGCGTACAAAATTGTTGAAATGGGAATAATTACGAACTCATTCACATAATCGCTAGTTTATTTCATTTCTTGATCCCGTCATTTCGGAGATTTACTATTCTTAAACCCTGTTATTAAGAGTTTTAAAAAAAGAAAAAAAAAGTTTTATTCATCAGAGAAGAAACATGTCGCAGAGAAATGATTAGGGGCAATGGCTAATCGAGTAAAAGTGCAGGCAAACTGGGCATAAGCAGGTTTCAGCGAGTCCAACTGGGAACATTAAGTAGACCGAGACTTTATTGATTATGAAGCACATGTTTTTATACTTTCAATAAGAAGCATACAGCTTCAGTATGACTTCATGCGACGATGAACTTCCTATTTATTTCTCACAAGTATTGTAATATGTTGACATGCTAAATGCACATCCATTTCGCCATAACGGATATCTATCATTCAGTACCAAAATATAAATTTGCTTCTGCTGTATATAATTTAAGCTTCTGCAGTATATTTCTTTACATTTATTTTCCATTTGGTTCTTTTACAGTATTTATCAAGATCTGTTTTTAATAAAGTTTATTTATGAAATTGCTGTCCATTTAAAACTATAATTATGCAATGTTACGAAAAATGTTAAAAACTTATTTTGTTGCATTATCATAATGTATTCTCAAAACTGTAAATATCCGTAAAATCCTATTCTATCCTCCTATCCGTAAAATTTTCAGTTTTTAATGCTTTGTTTAGCAACAACGTTCACTAATATTTTTAAACTCTTGAAAGCTTCAACAAAGAGTTGTATTAACCAAGTAGCTTTCCTATTTCAATCAATCAATCAATCAATCAATCAATCATGCAATTGCTCGATCCCATCATCATATAATTTTTGTTCTACTGACATATTATGGATTCACTTCTCATTAATGATATAAAGTGAAGTGAATGTTAACAGTGAAGTGAGTAAATTTTATAGTCTGTGCAGAAATTGTTCCATATTTATATCTTTGGTAAATTATTTGGTTTTCTGCTACCAGAATCTACATTTTAATCCTTTGCTCTTTTGAATTATTTCATGGAACATTTCCCATATTGGTGATCTACATACTCTCGAGTATAAATGGATCTCCCTCGTATTTGTTTTTACCCTTTCTCTTTAGCACATCAAATTAGATCTGGCAATTAACTCGTTTGCATTGTGCAGCTTGTGAGAAATGCAACTCATAAGCCAGAACCAAAGGGACTGAGCGACAAAGCAACTTCCTCTTTGGTAAAATGAAATTGTTAATTCCACTGAGCAACAAAAGTTCATTGTAAACAGACTTTAGTTCTGTTATCAACTGTTAAAACTATCGCTTTTTTGAACCTTTTTAATGGTTTTCCTTTGCAAAAATATTGTCAGATTTTAATTTTTGTTTCGAAAAGTGATTTAGCATTCATCGTTAGTTTTTTTTTTTTAATCGGCCTTTCAGCTCTTTGGTCTTGTATAGTTATCTTCTTTATTAATTGTTATCGCGCTCTCAATGGTTCAGTCATTTTTAAACTATAAGAATACGTTAATAAATCAAGGAAGCTTAAGAAGGTTTGCGAGTCGAACTTTAAACTCGCCACCAGCAAAAGACAGCGTGGGGCGTAAGTTACTATTTTTTTGCCCGGTTTTTTATAGGGGAAGGTGTTAATTCTTTTTTTTGGTAAACTTGTCTATCGTTATCTCGATCTCGTTAATTACCGTGAAAAACATTGCAAAACGTGGTTTGGAGGTTGGTAAAAGGCGAAGATTAATGAAAAGATAGCGTTTAAAAATGAAATACATCTCCCGATTTTAAAATAAAATCAAGAGTATAATGCACACATTTTTCAATTTTAACTTTGAAAAATGAAAAGAATATAAATTTTTATCCTATAATTAAAGTGAAGTTTAGCCCTTACTTTTTAAATTTTTTTTTCATTCCTGCCCCTTTCTCAATGTTTTATTGTTTCAAGGCTAGCGTTTCGTTTCCCCGTTTGTTATCTGCGATCTCCTTTTTTTGACCCTTTTGAGTACGCGGAAGTTCATCGTTTGTGGGTGGATTCATTGGTGAAACCATAATGGTAGACCATTGAAATAAGTCTCAATAGATTTTTAGTCAACCTCGCTGTTTGTTTGGTAATTCCCAGTTTTAAATGATGTAATATTAAATAACGAACGCAACTTATTAAAGCTGTGGTAATACCAAAATTCAAGAGATTTTTTTGGCTGAATTTGAGAAAGTACATTGGAAAGTACTTATTACTTTTCATTTACCTTCACTAATTACTATCTTTAATTACTGCTACTGTACATTTAATGTTTTAAAGAGGAAGGAATTCCAGAAATGCCATTCCGATAAGGTGCGTCTTGTAATCCCAGCAAGAAAATATCATTTATTTAAAAAGGCTTTCATTCTCTTCCATAAGTAAAGTCTAAATTGTTTTGCATTCTTTGTTTCGGCTGGAATTCGAAACCTGGTAGTGAATAATTTAATTCACTCCCGTCAGAAGCGTCTTTACTCTTTTAATATTTGGAAGCATTTTCTTTTGATAAGTTATATCATATTTGTTGTATGTAGTTTTATTACTTTCAGACTGATCATAGCTGAGGTTTTAAATTTTTTATGGGTAAAAATAATCTCATTTCAAAATCGATTGTTCTAAAGCTCGAAATTCATTCGAATTGGTATTAAATGTAATGCCGATAGATTTTGGTTCTTCTCGTTTCTTTTTACTTTTTCTCTTTTTTTTTTTTTCTTTGGCTGAAGCAACTCCGTGACATGAACTCTAGTAGATAATCGATGAAATTATGAGTTTTGAAGAAGAAAAAAATTCCAAACCGTTTCCTCCTCCTTTTTTTTTCTTTCCATTATTTTCAATGTCAAAAACCTGTCAGAAAAGGAACACGAATTAGGAAGAGCGGGAGGACAGAGGCAATCTTCTTTCTGTCACAAGTGAAAACATCGACCCAAGTTCGAAACAAAAAAAAAAGGGGAGGGGGGGGGGAAGTTTCTTCCTCGGAACAAATTAAAACCTAGTGATGGGGTTGAGAGTAGCTCTACATTCCAAATTGATTCGATTGCGACGAATTTTTTAAGTACAAAGGTTTTAAATTGCCAGAAACGTTATTGATTAGACTTGTGATATTACATTAAAAATAAATCGATTCTTAGGGCAGAACTCGTTTAATGAATGCGTTGTTTAAATTCAGAGGTTTTAATCAAAATATAAACCATAAATTCCTTCAGTCCTTGCTGTCATATGGTCTCCATAAGCAGCGGATTCAAAATAGACACGCGTTTCCTTTTTCATTTTCTTTTAAGTTGAACATTTTCGTTGACGTTAAGTAAACTTGAACTAAAATATCTATGTATTGTGATAACGAAATGCACACAGCAGGAGACATGCTCTATGTAAGAATCTGTTCAAAACGACCAACATCTGGGCCAGTTCAAGCTGCACGACACGTCGATCCATCAATTTTTGTCAAAAAGCAACGCGGAAATTCTTTTTTTCTATGCCTTGTACATTTGAAGAATTATGCCTGCTATTTACTATTTCCCAGATTCTTGCTTATCCACCAGTTGTGCACATCAAAATAAGATAGCATCAAACTTAGCTGGTGTTAACTTAAGCGAAAGCGACGGTTATACTACAGGGCCCTCATGTCCGAGCCAACGATTGTATTGAAGCAAAATATCATGATAATCTTAATATATTTTTCCTTAAAATATAGATTTTAAAATCATGATCTTAACGAGCTTACTTGAATGTTACTGCCTTCATTGTCGTGTCAAAAGTAATGGGATAGCAGTTTACAAAGGCAATCAGGTGGCACATCCGAACCGTGATACCATGGAAATTCTCAGAATTGTCTATTGTCTCTTCAGAGACCTCATAGTTCAAACGCGGCTGAGAGTGAATGCCCAACGGGATGGAGATGGCATTATATCATTTTCGAATTGTGCGGACGTACAACATTCTTTGATCTATGGTATCACGTGCGCATCGGGAATACTTCATGTACGGCATTACTATCCACCGTAGACAGCGCATTGGCCGACCACGGATAATTACTGAGTGTAAGAATACCAACGGTAATAAAACACGACAATGGCATTTTTATTAAAAAATCATATCCACATAGAATCTCGCATATCTTACAAGATGGCGCAATGTTGTTTTTTTTTTTTTTGCTATTTTTTTTTTTTAATCTTACCTGAGATCTCATGGGAGCAGAAGATCTACATGTGCTCCAGTTAACAGCAAGACATAGAACGCAGCGACTCACCTGAGTTCAAGACGTCGCTAATTGAACTCGGGAGGATTGTCAACATGTGGAATGGTTCCAGTTATTTTGGGTTGAAGATACAGATAGGATGTGACACACCCCCTAAGAAGGCCACTTGCCAGCACGATATACTGTTCCACGTCTCTAGGTTGTTTACATGGCATATATTGCAGAGGGCATGTAACAAGAGAAGCCTATTCTGATAATGTGAGATTCAGCCTATGCAGATCAAGCAGTTATGGGGCTTGTATTTCTAAAGGGTTTAATTTCAATTTAATAATAACTAGCTGATTACACAGCGTTCCCCGGGACTTTATTTATCCTGTTCTTGGCTTGAACTGTCTCAGATTAAAATGACATCCATCTTGACCACGGGGGGATATCACTGGGTACTGTAGACCATCATAAGATCGATGGGTTTCTGAAATGCGCTGCAGTGATTTACCTCGTCGTTGAACTACGCCCGTTGATCAAATTCATCGCCTGATGCAACTACCGCGACTTAATCCACCTGAGGAGCATTGAAGCGCCGCTCGTTTTCGCTTGCTGGTCTTCGGTCTGCCCTTATGGCTACTTTATATTAATCCGTAGACATACATTATTACACTACTATTATTAAACGTTTTAGTAAGATCATGAAATATCCTTTGCAAGTTTAAACACAATTTTAACAAATCTGGTCAGTTTCCATTTGTCTTATATACTAAAACTCTTGCGTGTATTTATTTATTTATTTATCTGTAATTCTATCTTCTATTAGACGGTTTGAGCTAGCGACTTGAAATTTTCAGGGCAGGCTTATCAATAAAGGACCTGCTCTATCGCCAAAAATCAGCCCCCTACGACCCCCCCCCCCCCTTCCCCACTTTCTGGGGTTTTCATTTAAAATTATCTGCTTTTGCTGGGTAATTCCCCTCAACAGATGGCGCGGGCGGGCGAAGCCGCGGGTAACAACTAGTTCATTTCTAATAAAATATATTTACAGCCACGGACTACTTACATATTTAGAGCTACGGCCTTCTAGAAACTACCAGGCCTGAACATGACGTCAATAAAGTATTGTTGAAGCACTAAAATTGTGATGCTGAACTTACTCAACACCACCTAAAGAGAAGGCCTGCGCACAGAAATTTCATACATTATTGCATCATCATAATTAATCTTAATTTAGGGCTTATTATTGGTAGAAATGCGATTAAAGATGACTACTTATGACGTTTTAACAATGTATGGTGGTTTCCAACAC
>JAHWFO010057866.1:192930-211794 GCA_023313115.1 Rhysida immarginata | reverse complement strand
CGATTGTTAAAATACATTGTTAAACTTCGACTGCAGCCAAGTTATGCAATCAAGGGGGGGAAAATCGACTCTTCAGTAAAAATAGCATACCAACAATGGACTGCACAGACTAAAAGATTAAAAGACCACGATTACAATAAAATTTACGAGATAGGGTGTTTTAATAGAGACCAAATGGAAAGTAATAATGTTTATTGTATTTCGTAATCTTGACCCATTATTGAATTTATCTATCAAGGTTGTTGCCGATTGTTGCGTTTTCGCAATGACTAAACAATGGTTGTCAAGTTGACAGCATTAAAAAATCGGTTTTGTAAATTTAACGTTAGGTATTCCTTTGGTTTAATTAATAAATGGTGGCGTTGGTTTTGGAAATGATTATGTCCCTGCGTATTTGTTTTACTTGATTGTCCAAGAACACTGTCGGCCGGATTGCAACCGAATCGCCATCGGACGTCTAGATGTATGAGGAGAGGAGAGTAAACATTGTTTGAAAACACCCGGTCGATCAACTGAAATGGGAAAACTACTATGGAGACAATATGCCTTCATTCACCGCAATCATATGGTTCTTGATATTATATCCTCTCTTCATTCTTTGTCTACCGTTCTTGCTTCTTACACTGGCCGTCATTCTCATCATTCTGGCCATTCCTTTTCTAATCCTAACGAGCCTGGTCTTCGAAGGGGTCGTCTTTCTAATCGATTACATCTCGAGTCAGGTGTCTGCCAACCACAGGGAGCGGACACGGTGATAGACGTAACTTAACCAATCCGACGACGACGTAAAACGACAGTGAGTTCTCCCGTTAACGACTATTAATAGTCCCTCAAATATTTATAAATAAATAATGCTAAGGACATTTGAAAAGGATTGCATGGACTAAATTTACCTGTATTTCTGTATAAATATCAATTAACAGCATTGGTTTTTTAATTGTTCGCTAGCTGATCATTCAATTTTTCTAAATTCTAGTTACTTATAATTGATCATTTAATTACAACGACTCCAGTACTCCGAAACTGTACCATACCATTTTCTTTCTATTTTATCACAAGCATAAAAAGGTCGTCATTCACATTATCTATAATTATAAGAATGATAATCTTAGAGATTTACATTAGTAGATCCACTAAAACGTTAATTATCCTTTTTTTCTGCTCCCTACAGTCTTGGCCCTCTTTTGGGGCTGCTTCCGGGAATAGTGTTGAGGTTATCGAAGTGATACCAAAAGGGTTGTATTTTGAAATTATATAGTTGCTGGATGTGGCTCGACCTTCTTGGAACTATTTGTAACCCCCGTACAGTCTATGACGTTACCTCCAAAATTCCAAACTCTTGGCCAGGATACGATTCAAAGGAGTAAAAAATAACCTTTGAATGTGACAATCACAATGAATTGAATTTATAATAAATGATAATCGGAAAGCGTTCGTTGATTAATAATAAACAGCAATTTAATTACATTGCAGTCATATACCTTTTTAATTAGATTTTAAAATTTGTTGGGTTAACACAAAATATTTGTCAAATGATAAAGAAAATGCCAAATTGCTGAATTCATTTGGTAATGTGATTCAATTTGTCCTGAATTTAAAGAAACTGATTTTAATTAATGTATGCAATAAATAATTTTAAAGAGATCAATTTTTAAAGTAAAAATTAATCGATTTTTATTGTAACAAGTAACAAAATGAATTACTCACTGGCGAATTAGCGTCTTAATTACAAGAGCCAAAATAAAAGAATTTGCATGACGCGAAACAGTTCTACATATGATGAAAATTTGAGAAAAAAATTGAAATATCAACATTAATAAAAAAATCTGTAATGTATATTTAAATAAAAATAAAGATAAAATATTCAGGATCCTTGTATTAATTAAGTTAATTGACCGAATGTGTAAACCTTGTACCAAATTATTACATAATTGTTCATTTCTTTTTTATCTATATGGCTTTATATTCGAAATCCCTAGGGAGATAAAGCTGTTGTTTTAAGAATTTTTCTGAAAATTATAAAAGACGAAGAACAGATGGCGACGAAGATGCAAAGCACTTAGAGAATATTAAGCCTAAGTTTTCTTTTTTAAATTTGCAATGTTGAGATTACTGTGGGCAAAAGGTTAAGTCATTTGGTCAGTCGTGCCCACGTGGTATCCTTCTGGACCATATGGTTCCATGTTGACGTACGAACAACTGTCGCCGTTGTTGCCACCCACACAAGAAAATATGTTACAGGGACCCTTATACTATGTTTATTGTCATTAGAATAACTGCACGGCCAGCTCCTTCTTAAAGGCTGCGAAGAAATTTTTTCCATCCAATTTTCTGCTGGGGTTGGTAAAGCAGGGGGCGGGAAAAGTTTTGCGGCCACTGCAATGGTATCGTTTTCTTTGTCACATTTGCTTTCTATATGTGTATGTCAGTGTGTGTTTTTCACTTCTTTTTCCGTCCATGTAACCGGCCTTGTATCTGGTGTTTGATTATTACGAGTTTTCTCGCCCGAGTTATCTGATACGCTACTTACCCTTTTTCGATCGCCACTTGTGGTCGTTTGAGTGTTTTTACAAGCCAGCCATATGCACTTCATGGTAATTTTGCTTTGCACTTCTCACGAAAAAGCATGTATTTACACGCTTTAATGGTGGTGGTTTAATGAACTTCGCTTAAACAAACATTTTGATCTGTATTATGTGGTAAAACAACAGTATCCTTTTCTGAAGGTAGTGATTGTGCTTTGTAAAAATGCTAAGCCGATAATTTTGCTGGCCACCAATTTTATTTATTTATTTATTTATTTTACTCGCCAATGTATAAAAATCTATGTGTAATTTAAACAAGAAATTGATAATTAGCAATACCAAAGTTCAGAAAAATATTTGAAAAAATTGCATACTTGCATGTTATGGGACTTCACCAATAAACGGGCAACTTTGAATTTTGCCGTTGAGAATAAAGTCATAGCCGTCGAAATACTATGTATTCGGCGTGTCTTATCTCGAATATTTTTTCCTTCTTTGACAGACATTTCTGAACCACGGTTCCTTCTTATTTTTTATTAGTTCACCAATAAGAAAATGATATTCAATTATGATACCATACTGGGTGAACATAGGTTTTTATTTATTAATTTTCTTTATCAGGTAAAGACTATGTCAGATAGATATATACGATTTTTTGTATCAGTTTGGCTAGACCTTTTCTAGAATGTGCTATAACTTTCGAATAGAACCGTTTAGGAATTTCCTATTTGGTATAGAAGGGGTTTGGTATAGATATGTTCCATTCATAATCTCTCAACAGCAAACACAAAACCATGGCCAACAACATGGAGCTCTTGCGAGAAGCGCTGAGTGGCATCGCTGGCACAAGCGCATAAATTGATATGTACGGTATTTGGCAAGATTACTGTCAACAGCTCCATATCTTTCAACTGGTATAAACGCTTTGGTTCCGGAGACAATGGACTACCATCATGATAACGCACCAGCGCATCGCTCAAAGGCGACCTCCCAGAAGTTAAAGGCGATGGGCTAGGACATCCTGCCTCATCCAGCATTTAGCCCTGACCTAGCCCCTTCTGATTATCACCTGTTTACGGCGCTGCAGCGTTCTATTAGCAATAGACAGTTCCATAATGAGGATGAGATCAAAGAGTACCTCAAGACGTTCTTTGAAGCACAGCCGCTGACTTTCTGATACAAAGGTATCAACAGTTTGTCTGAAAGATGGCAAAAGGTGATAGATCAAGAGGGTAATTACCTTTTGAATTCGGTGTGTTTGTTTATGTAGTTATATCACAATAAATGTTGTGTTCAAAAAGTCTAAAAGCTTATTAGCCAACCTGGTATTATGAACTTGATCTCTAAAAGTTTTTCTTCACATCGTTAGTACACTTCAACATGTGTACCCTTCGCAGCTCTGAGAACATCTAGACGATATTCAGTTTCTCGCCACGTATTCGCCACCATGTGTTCTGATATCGCAAATGTCAATATCGCATCTGTTATTCTTGCCTTTAATGTGTTCGCATCGGGGACCGGTGGAGCAAACACAATATATCATCACAGGAAAAATTCTAAAGGTGTTATGTCCGGAGAACGTGAGGGCCATGCTGTAGTACCGTCTCTTCCAAACCATCAGTTGGGAAACGTTGAATCGAGGAATTCAAGAACTGATAATGTCCAATGTGGCGAGAGACCGTCCTATTGATTGATTAGCCATGGTTGGTACTCACAAGGGAAGTACACGAACATGTACCTCACAGATTCACACCAAATTGAAATATGTTACTCATCTGAAGCTACTATTGATGCTTGCAAAATAAGAAAATGCTAAATTTTGTTTCTTTCAAAATAAACCGAGAAAACGAAAAAAAATTGAGACCATATGGCCATAGCAGTTAAAGCGGTATGTTTGTGTATTAATGCACTCTCAACTTCTTTCTTTACACTACTCCTGAAGAAAGAGTACGAATGCACTTCACCTGAAACCAACGCTATCGCTTACAAAAAAAAAAGCGTCGTACAACTACGTGTACGTCCTTTGTCAGAACGCATTGAGTTCTCTGTCTCATGTTCGCCATTTTCAATAAGACCGATGTTATCGCCACCTACATCGCTCCGGCTCCTAGCGTACCAGCAGTTTAGAAACTTTTTGAGATGGAGATCATGATACAAAACCCGTATGTATGTATCTATCTGAAATAGTTGTTTTTATTAATTTTCTTTATCAGATAAAGACTTTATGCTCATCCTATATAATTGCTTACAGAATTCCTTGTTGGTAATAACATCTTTGGCGCGAAAGTGATTGCTGTTAACATGCATAGTAAAGTACGTTCAGGATGATTTGAAAGAAAAAAACCTGTGTACTCAAGATGAGAAACAAAATGGGGACTACTAGATCACATCAGTTATTCTTATAGATACCAAGATATTTCTTAAGCATACATCGTAGCTTTAATAGCGTGCTGTGAATGTATTAAGTGAACGTATATTTCATCTGGTAAAACCTTAATGGAAATGACTACAAATACGCGAATTAACGATAGTGTTTCATACTAAAGTAATACCAGTTCTAGAATACGACATCGTTTTATTGCCAAGAACCAATTCCAAGATATGTTGACAAGACTGCGGGTCTTATAAATGTTATAAGAGCCGCCGCCGCCGCTGCCTTGGCTAAAGCATGGATAACTTGGCTATTGTGCTAGGAAGGAACTCTCTCAATGTTAAATGGCTAAACATAGTCCCCGCAAGCGAGATAATCCTACAAATAACAGAAATGATCAATTTATCGGAAAATATAGCCTTACGATCTAAACGAGCCATGGGATCAAATTGTTCTAATCACTCGTAAATAAGATAGACTAGTTACACAAAACATTATGAGCTACCAACTGAATAACACAAATATGGATGGACTGTTATCCCACCAGGATGCTTTCATCATGATAATAAAATGTTTTCTTTTCGAAGAAATTTTGCAAGTCTTATTGATATTTTATGTTAAAAGTGATTATTCTGTTTATTTGAATAAATTTATTTGTTTATTTTGATTCTTTGCATTAAAAATTTTTTTAATTTATAATTATTTTGTTGTTCTTCGTTGAGCGTGCCAAAGCCCGTTCGCATTGGAACAAATTGTGAATTCACGCAACGATAAAACGATAAGCCCGATTATCATAAAATAACCATAACATTTAATGAATTCAACATGTGAATGAAGATTACATTAAACAGAAGTCTAATTCTAATTACAAGCTGTAAAATTCTCTGCTATCTCTCACGTTAAAGATGTGCCATCACGTCATAGATCGGCAGTTTAAAGGATGAACTTTATTTTGAACTGATTCTATTTGGAAATGTCGCCTTTGTATGGATCTCAATTTCATCCTTGATATGTTGTTATAAAATTAGTCGTTGGCGATGGGGTCGAGGTCAGCCTTAAGGATTTTCGTCGTTCGTAAGAAGGCGCCACTACCAGCTGTCGCGATCGACAACGCAAACGGCCCTGGTTGACAATTAAAGGCGGGAAGAGCAGATGGTTGCAGGCACTGGCGAGGCCATTTGCAAACATCGGGGATCTTCCAATTAATTACCCATAACCCTCTTTAGTCGACGCTCTGGGGAAATAAGAATAGACAAAAAAATGATTGCGTCATTTAGCTCAGTTTGTTTTAAGGACTCCAGAGGGGAAGGTGGTGTTGTTTAATTTTTCTCCTTCTGTTTGGACTCCTTTTTTCTTTTTCCTTCCTTCGAAGCCTCTTTCTTCATTACCAAGAGCGAAAAGGGAAATTAAAATCTCTTAACAGTCCTGCGTTGTGATTTCGCTTCGCTTAAAGATATCCAGCCTATCGTAATTGTGGTTTTGTAAATTACACAGAAACAGATTCGCTGAACAGTGATGGACTTCGATTTCTAGTTTCGATTCAAGTTGCGTGTCGTATTTGAATTGGAACGTTAAAGAAAAATTATTAAACATTTTCCACCTGCTCTTATTCTCACTCGCTTCTCTTTACTGCTTGTCCAATGATGTTTAGTTTGCGGGTATACTTATCTGATAAAATAAATACGGGAGGAAATGTTGATGTCTGCAGTTATTGCTTCATAATCATGTAATGACATTTATGGCTCCTGTTGATGAATATTTAATATAAAATCGAAGACTGTCGAAGCAGTGTTGCAGTCCTTCTTACGAGCGAATGACATAAATTTTGACAAGGCTTGACATTTTCTTTTTTATTTCGATAAATATTGCAAAATTTTTATTTTTTTGTATATATTTTGATATAAATTGATGTTTCTCGTGAAATACAAGGTGAAATGACGTCCGTATGTGTTTTTACAGGTATTTTAGATATTAAACAATATATTTTTAACTTGTTGGTTACGTACATCTTGATACCTTAAATTTCTTCGGATTATGAAAATTAAATTATCTATAGAGACAATCTAACCCAAAAATAAATTTAAAAAAGGCTCATACACTGAAACCTGTCTAATCTAGACCCTCTGTTATCTGGAAATCTGTCCTTTCTGGAAAAAAAATATTGTCCCGACCAGAGGTATAGGTATATGTTTCACCTCCCTATTGTGGAAACTTGTCTATACTGAAAATAATTTTTAGTTCCGTGCAATTCCAGATTAGACAGGTATTACTATATTTCTAAATCAGGCTAATAAAATAAGGAGAATTTAATATATGCTCGGGAAATGAATCTACTATATCGCTATTCATTTATTTTATTGTAAATTTCTGTTAGAATACGGTGAATAAAATATGAACGGAACTGCGGACAGAATGCAGAACAGTGCTTTTGCATTCTATTCATTTTTAACTAAAATTTTCCTTAGTGAACGGATATCACAAACTCTTTATAAAAATAGAGACTTTTGATTCCTTCTGGTGCGTCATTTCCTTGTCTGTTTTCTTTCATTTGTCATGCATCAACAATGAAACCAATATGCTAATTAAGAGAATTTTAGTGTTCTACGAATGGTTTCAGTTAACTATGCGCTCATTTCCTTGGCATTTGTCTTTGCTTCCGTCGCTATTGCGTCGGCTTCCGTTCTTCATTTATTCTAATACAAGGCGAACAAAACGCACGGGAGGAAAAAAGAGAGGTAAACATGTTGGCATTATCACGATGGAAAATTTTCCACGGGCAATGAAAACGAATCCTTCTCTCAATGCGTTTAGGGTGATTCATGCCATTTTGGTTGCAGAAAAAAGAAAGTCGATGGCAAGGAATCTGGTCATGGAGCGGGTTAACGGGAACTCGATTGCACTCAGGTGCGGGGGTGATGAGGATGAGATTGCTGATCTCTGTGGCCCCTGACGATCTTCTTCCTCCTTTTTTTTTTTTCTGAAGATAGAAAACTTATATGAAGGGAAAAGGCAAAACTTAGAAACATTATGCGAGGTCAGGTTGTGCATTAAAATACCGCGAAAAAGTCGAACGTGATGATGGTGCTTCTGTGAAGGAATTGAACGAAAAGCAGGTTTGAATGTGAGGCGGGGAAGTTCAATAATAGTCTTAGGAACAATGAAATTATTTTCTAAAGAGGTTTAAAAAATATCCCCGAAGAAATTACGAAGCAGTTACGAGAGCACTATAATAAGATCGAAATAAAATGAGCAAGAATTTCAGCGATTGTTTATGTGAAATTATCAATATTTTTTTATTTTAGCAAAAAAGTAATTATTTAAATTGATCACCAAAAAGGTGAAATATTTTAAAACAAATTAAAAATTGCTTACTAGTATAACTTATTACCACGATGTACACTTTATTTAAATTATTTTTCAGGGAACAAGTTACCATTTACGTATTTAATTTAGTAATTTAATGATAGTCATAACTTGAAAAATATTATTACTACAATGGAATTCAATGGAGGTCTCAACACATAATTTTGAGAACAATACTTTAAAAATTTTAATATAAATGTTTATATGCAATAAATTCTTGCTCATGATGCTACTCCATTTTAATGAAAAGCAAACAATTCGTTTTCTAATCCACGTTGCAACAGCATATTTTACTTAGTTTTAGTTCTGTACATAACTAAACGTTCATTAGAAAGAAACGCTGCTGAAAAGCAGTTACTGTCAAAATTATTATTAATCATCCATTTTAAATGTATACATATACATAATTTAACTCTGGAATGAAATTGCATTTACGCGCAATAGTTGCGTGTATTGACTACATACATTGGAAGAGGAAGGCAGAGAGCAGTGTTACGTGTGTTTGCGAGTGGTCCCCGAATGGGCAGCGAACCGTTGATAAGTGGGAATAAGACTCCATTTCCTATCAGATTCTGCAACAGGAGAATGAAGGTGAATTAAGGGGAAGGGCAACAACCTTGAATTAAGAGGGCTAATCGTCATTGGATCCGAATTAATGTCTCGAGAACATTCATGATGGTGATGAGGAGAATTAGTGCCGTTGTCGCCATTATATTAGGAGGAGTGCTATATTTTTCATAACCGATGCCGCTTCATCTGTAAAATCATAATGGTTCACTTCTTTTTTGAGCAATCTTTATTTTTGATTCACTTATAAATGCGAGTTTTATTTTTAGAAAAGGCGTATATTGCATATGTTTTGAAATTGATTTATATAAATTGAAAAGGAAGAATCCATACATGAATAAATCGTTAAAATTTTCTTTTTAAGATAATCACAAAATGGTATTAATTAGCTACAAGGCTGATTGTTGTATTAACTTATAATTATTAAATTCTTTGTTAAACTGGTGACACAAAGGTAAAAGTACAAGAGTAAATTCCTTGAAATAATGTTGCAGTCCCCAGTATCATTCTTCCATTAGAGCGTTCACTGTCTTATCTAAAGATTGAATACAGAGAAAAAGAATTCTACAGCCTGAGTTCGAACCAGGGACCTTTAACGCGCTGACACTCATGTATCACAACATTTCTATTTTGTTCTTTTATCTGCACAACACTTCAGCCATTGCTACCGATGATTGCGTCATGGCCAATTCCTGAAGGATGCCTTCAATCATTATAATGTTCATTGTAGGTAATCTCATTTGGTTACATAATCTCGTAATAAATGAATATCTAGAAGCGGATTCAAGAAGTGGTTTGGGTAATACTCTTAATTGCAACCGTAAGTCTTTTTATTGTTTCATTATTATTTTATATGTGAACCACTGTATACATCTATATTAATAAAAGTCAATGTGTGTCTATCTGTCGGTCTGTCTGTATATTCGCGATAATCTCTACAGCCGCGAAACCAATGGCCGTCAAACTATTCATGATGCTTTAATATAGTCCGTTTAATACAACAACGAACTTCTCTTCTGTGGCTAAAACATTTCTTCTCATTGAGTGAATCTTCTCTTCTTTGCATCACCAATTTGTAAATCTCTTTTTCACCTTTATTTTTTGTCGATGTTCTTAAGGTTTCAGCAGCCAGGCACATTGGTGGAGGCATGGATTGGTTGCGAGCTAAAAGGATTAAACGTTTCTCCGTGTTTCTTTCACTTTTCCGTTGAACCCCTCGGCTCGTATTTTGTCGCTGCTACCCGTTGCTCGGCATTGTTGTTCAATCCACTGTTGTTAAGTCGCATTTTGTCATCGTTTGGATGAAGGAGAAGCAAGAGAGAGAGAAAAGGAGATTAGTCGCCACAGCCCTTTTAAAAGGTGGTTGTTTTGCAGTGCATTTAATTCCTTTTAGAAACGGTGTTGGTCTCACTCGACTGTTGTAGTGGCGTTGATGCAAAGTTGGCAAGAAACTTTTAGAGACTGAAGTCTAATGAGTGGAGCGCGGTTCGTCTGATAAATTAGGCAATAAAGTTGAAGCTGCGATTGTGCTGAGAGAGACTTGGAGGGAATGTACGAGGCAAGGGGTTCTCTATAGACTAAGTTTTCACGGAGCTAATAGTGAAATTGTGTTAAGTTTTAGATTAGAGTGGAAACGCCGTAAAACTCTCTTGATATCCTGACTCCGCCCTTTGTCGTAGATTATTTTATTAAATCGCTTTAGCGTGTTATTTCAGCGACACACTGTAGAAACTGTCACGTCAAACTAGCTTGAAAGCCATAAAGCAGTTAAGGGGATATTAGAAAATGTATTACCACATAAAGACGCTCTGGAATCCTGTGTGAGAAAAGGTCAATGCGGCAGATGATAAATTTTAATTGTGATCATCATTGGATGTTTAGCAGTAATTACGACGTCTTAAAAATTTGAGCTCCCATTATGAAGTATTTCTGCTGGGATATAAATAAGATCTAACTGAATAATGGTAAGGAGATTTTTAAAGGAACTACAAACTCGAATTTTGATCTTTATTGTCGAGCAAGATGGACAGCTATGCAACCAAGCTCTCCATTCATAGCCATGATATTTGAAACCATCTATTAAACAGCAAGTATTAAAATATTTATACCACAAAAGATAAAAAATAATAAAAGCTTAAAATCATTAAAATAAATGCCATTGTCATTTAAAAGTATCCAGTTAAAAGTATTTATGCAATTTTTTAATCCTTAATCTACATATAAAATGACAATAATATTTTGAAGTAACCTTTATATTAAAGATAAGAATAAATACTTGCATGAAATAGGAAGGAGTAAGCACTATTAAATTACTAACTTGCCATCCTCTTCAAATTAGTGGCTATTAAATGTTCATTTAACTCAATAAAAGCAAATGATCCAAATTCACACCATATCATTGTTTCATGAGCCTCGCCCACTATTTTTTTCTTTCTCTGAAGAATCATCGTTATTAAGGCCATGTTATTTTTTATGGAATGGTATAACCGCTGTTAATTAGTTAATAACTGATATTTCGTTTGCAATTGGGAAACAAAATATCATTTAGAGGTTGGTAGTGGGTCAGCTCCGTTCGCTGATTTGGTTCAAAGTTAAGGGTCAATGCCACGAAAGAAGAAAACAATGGGCGAGAAATCAGAAAAGGGGGAGGAGGAGAAGGCAGTTTGCCAATTGTCGGACCAATAGTTAGCATAATAAATGGAAAGACAAAGATTAACCTTTGTAGTCTATAAAGAAGATAAATCAATGGCGTTCGTTGTTTAATCGATACTTCATTGTCAAAGAATGTACTTAAATGCTGTTGGGTTTTTTTTTCCCTTTTATTTAATTTTTTTTTTTTTTTTTTTTTTTTTTTTTGTTTTATCTCGAGACGAATATATCAAAAATGACAACTCGTAAAATGTTGCATTATTGTATTGGCATATAGTATGAGCTAATTATTCTTAATAAGGGTTAGAAAATCTTAAAAATAATCTGATTGCATATAAATATTACTCCTCCCACGCTTCTGGAAGAGCTTATTTGCTTAAACATTATCACTCTGTAAATCTAAAAATATGGTACGAAATGTTATTTTTAATCAGCAATTAGGAAGTTCTTTTCATTGAATTGCATTCACACTTCAGAATTTTGCTGCTATTATCACCACCAACTTGGCTCAGTTTAAGAAGGATGTTTAACAGATTTAAGTTAACCATAATTATTTAACAGGCTAAATGTCTTTTAAAGAATTCCTCTGTAGAAATGTTTCAATTTTTTTTTTTTTTTTCCTGCAACCAGACTTTTCCATAGCAATAGAAGAGAATTTGGGAAAATGTTATTAGTAATAAATTCTTAACAAGCCTAATGTATTAATATTAGATCTATTTTATTTTATTTAAAATTTTAATTCTAGTTTTTGAGTTTTTTGAATATGTTTACAACTTCTGTTGATATAAGCGCCATTTCAAAGAAACACTTCCGCAAATGTATTTTTCAGCGTTGAATTTAGCTTCTACCTTGGGCTAAACTCAGCAATAATCGTAAGTTACTTGATTTCCAGACTTTAATTGACCATTTAAAAATGAGCAATTTGTGGCGTTAGAAAGAGAATGCTAGAAAAAAATGGTATACGTAGTATTAATTAATAAAGCTAAATAGACCGCTCTCTGGAACTGATCAGCTATTGCGTATTAGGATTATCTGAAAAGGGGAATTGAAGCATTAATTTACTAAAAACTATCCCAAAAATTTCACTCAGCGATTAAATAAACCCTTTGAAGTACGAAACTCATCGTCCAAATTGAAGCGCATTTGCAAGAGTGTAGGTAATTGGGAAGCGCGTATATTTTCGAATGGAAATCGAACGTAGGTTGGCATGTTGCCTCTGGTCGTTGAAGAGTGCATCTTGGCGATTGGAATCGTTCGGTTGATAGGCTGCGAAATTGCAAGTCCATTTCGCTTATTTTAAGGGACGGAAGTCATTTTCGTGATGGATGTTGGCAGTTGATTCGTGACCAACGTTTACTGATTGGACGCGGATTTTGTCATCGTGCTTCCGTCCTCCCGCGTCTTCTTATATCACCGTTTCCCTTTCTTTGACCCGGAGTTTTGGGAGATGTCAGTTGTCAGTAGATCCATCGATCTAATTGGCTGTCGTTGTCACAGTCGGCGTTGGTACACAGTTGTCATAGCTCGTGCCATGCAAACGATTCTTCGTCAAAGGAGAACGTTATTTATAGTCCCTGTCTATTTTTTATAGGAAGGGGGGAATTAAAAGTAGTTTTTAAATTTCGTTTTAGAAGCTTATTTTTTTTAAAATATTAAGATACCGCAGAGGATAAACAGAAATGGGACAACCAATTAGAGGAAAAATTGAGATGTAGGGCTTATCATTTAGGCATTATATACCATCTTTTAAGCTAGTAGTTAGATTCTGAGATTGAGGCGATTCTTAATCATATATTATAGTTACATCAGACTCCCATGCCATATATTAATGGATGATATAATCTTAGCTCCTTCGAAATAAATTCTGATTTTCTTCTTTAAGAAAAAAAAAACAATAATGGAAATCAATCATTCGATCAGATTTATCAGGGTTATTTGCTTTTGAAATTGAACTGAGTTTAGCATTAATGATGATCAAAAATTATTTAAAGGAAACAAATTTTGCAGATTTAAGTAACTTAGAAATTATTAAATATTTTTAAGTACAGACTAAATAAATTAATAACAAAAAATTTTTTTTATCAAGGACAAACGCTTGACAACATCGTAGACTGCTACAACGAAGTATTTAGTAATTGCTTTGAAGAAAAACAAGAACAATAAATTAAATACGATAATTTTATAAAAATATAATATCTTCGTAACGGACGAGGGTGTTGCAAGTTTGCCATCACCATTTTCATTAGGAAATGAGATTCTTCAGTTCTCTCGCATTTAGATGTTTTTCCCCCTAATAAATACAAAATTAGGTCAGTTCTAAAAGGAAACAATTTATTGGATGTATGTGTGTGTGATGAAGAGATTATGTTGTTCTGTTAATTGTAGAGGCGGAGAGTCTATTACGGGGTTAACGAAATGTATGAGGCGTTTTCTTTTTCGAGTGAAACAAAAACGTTTTCTCTCGTTTCCTTGTTCAGAGTTGATAAGTGCTGTTGATTTAACTTTATAAGAAGCTTGATTACACAACGCTAATAAAAAACGGAATTCAGTATTTTTATTATTTAAAACGGAATGACTTCTTTCAAGAATGGTTTCTTGAAATGCAAATGTGAGCTTTTGTATTTTCTCCAGCTTACGCTTCTATTCATGACACTGATTCTTATCAATGGAAACATTGAGAGGTTTTTATTTTTCCCCCTCTCATTTTCATTCCTCATCGTGGCAATAACTAAGTTATTGACGCTTCATTCATTTAAACTCATTCATGCGACAAATCAAACGACTAGAGAAATTTTCCACAATCATTTTTTTTTCTTTCTTCCCCTTTTCGTCTTTGAACTCGGTTTCTTGTTCTATCTACTAAACCTTACGTGGAATCGTTTCCAAAAATTCACAGGAGAAAATTACCCTTTTTTTCTGCATTGGCGTCTTTTTTTTTAATTGCGGTTTCGGTGTAAAATTTCTAAAGATCCAAAAAGAGAAGAGAAAATAGAAAAAAATTCTCCGAAAGATGACCTGAAACATCTTCCCTCACAATCTTTCCATTGGTCTAGAGGAGTGTTTATCAATTCGTTCCTCCCTCTGATCTCCTTACCAGAGGCTGTGGGCAACGAGTTAAGAGGTTTCTGAACCTGGTATATTTTCTTGTCTCATCGGCTCTTCCCTCCAGAGTGATCCTTTATTATGATAGTTAACTGTGGGGAGAAAATTAACAAAACCCAAACAGAAATTTTCTTGGTAGATACAATGAACTTTGCCTCATCCGATGGTTTTTTCGGTAATAGCTCATCATAAAGAGTGTGCTTCGTCTTTTTTTTTTTGTTTGTTTAAAAAAAAGTGTCTTGTTCAAATATTGATTATGTGAAAAAAACTTAATGTTGTAAAATGTAATTTTTTTTCCATGAAGAAAGAATTGGACATTTTTTATCTTTTGTAATCCTCCCAGTTTTCTTTCCTCTGTAAGCTTATGTGCAGCAGCAAAGAGAATCTTTTTTTCTCTCTCTAACTCCGTAAACGATCATTTTTAAATTAAAAATTTAAAATAAGCCTCCATTGTTTTCTGTGTTTAGTGTTTTCCTAAAATGTTTTAGAAAAATGTCTTTCTCTGTTTCGTGTTTTCCTACTATTTCTACTGGATTATTCCTTTTAAACTTAGAGCGGAATAGGTTGTTTTCATTTCAAAGTTTTTTTTGTAACGGAATATAGTGAAAAAAAATTCCCATTAATTTTTGGATTTCCAATACAATGTATCCAGTAGAACAACTAGCCCGCCATCCATTTCCAATTAAGTATTTTTTGGAATAACAATTAAATTTAAACATTGTTATTTGAATTTTAAAACTGTCTTAAACCTTTGATGAAAAACATTGTAATTTGAATGATTACTTTTTATTGCAGTTTCATTTCATTTTCACATTATTTGCACAAATTTGCTCATTAATTTGCACATTCAAAGTAATCTTCCATTTCGTTGCATAAATTGAAATTGGCTTAAATTTTCCTCGTATTTATTTATATTGCCTTGCAACAGTGTTTCCTTTATTTGTATTTATTGCTTTCTATGTAATAATTTTCGTTGACACAATTACTTTTTGCTTCGGGTGCGTTTATGTCGTTACCTGCCCAATTATTGAACTAAAGATTGAAAATTTTCCGTTACTCTTTCTTTCCTCTTCCTTATCGTGGATAATTAAAGATAAGAAAACTAACAATAGTTTCATTAAATTTTCTTAAATGGTTGCACATAATGCGTGATTGGTTAGGTTAATATCTGAAAATCTGATCATCCATTATTTAATATGAATTATTTCATTCATCATTACTTCCTAATTAAAGTAATTGCATTAAAATTGTTTTTGATATAGGTTTTTAGCTAGGAAAAAAGGAAAATATTATCTATTTAAAACAATATTGATTAACCTTTCTATATATAATGTATTGGAAAGCTAAATTCAAAAAGATTGACGCCATACAATGTTTCGTTGCCTGAATTCTTTTCATCTTCTCTTACTCCATTTGTCTCCTTTTAAGAAGGTGAAGAAGGTTTCCCTATTTCATATCTTCCGCTGACAGGGAGAAAAAGAGTCCGGAAAATTACGACTGAAAAGGATTGATGGTCTGAGGAATGGTGCAAGTGCAAGAGCTAAAATACCTCGTCGATGACTCCGAATCTTGCACTCTTCTATATGTACGTAAATGTGTGTGTGTGTGTGTATCTATGTGCAGATGTTTTCTCTCTATCACTCCCGACTGTCATATGAGAAGTGATTTCCATTTGCCTCCTCCACTTTCGCTTTTCCTCCTCCCTCCTTTTGTTAATAAAAAAATAATTTTTTTTTTTTTTTTGTTTAAATTTAACTTTTGCTTTTGCTGTCTAAGATAACTTCATTGGCTAATATTTATTTTAAAAAAATGGCTTAAAAAATGAGACGCCTTCAGTCGATATCAATTTTGTGAATGTTTTTTATTGAATTATTGCCATGATTTTTAAAGCCACTATGGAATGATCTGCTTTTTTTTTAAGGATTTTCTTTAAAAAGCAGTCGGATTTCCGTTTCTTGAACCGCTAATTGATTTTTATTTTGAATCAACTAATCTAATTATAAAATTTTTCGAGATACTATTACTCTATTCATCTAGGAATAAAATTCGTTGTGCTTTTCCGTACTCGATCAAATTTTCTCTTGACTAGAATTACAAACCCTTGAAAGATCAGAATTCCAGAGAAAAAGTGTTATTTGAAGCTGCTGCTTAATAATTTTTGAAATATCTATTCATGCCTTCTGAGCTTTCAATAATGCCTTTGTTCGTTTTTTATTACAATTAAAGATTCTCAGTTATTCTTAATTTTTCTTTCTTGATATTGTGTTTCAAGACACTTTCCACAGAACATGTGAATATTTAAAACATTCAGTTGAAAATTTAATCAGTATTTATTAATGAATATTTAATCAAAGAATATTTAACATGTGCTTGAATTGCATGAATTTAGCAGTTGTATTGTAACTGCTTTTGCCTAGTTACCTTTTGACATTGCGAAATAATTCGGGGATTATCCAAAGCATAATGCGTAGATTAATACATGGATGAGAATTAAAAATCCCTTCTCTAGAGGGAAATGATTATTTATGAGTATAAACAGCGAGATGTAGGATGTTCATGATATGTTTTATGCTAAACACACTTTTCTGATAAATGTTTTTACCATTTAATAAACTATATTTTTACATTAGCAATTGAAACCAATGAGAGTACACAGAATCGAATATAGATTGTTATTTAAACAAAATTTTATTTCTAGAAATTTTCATTTATTTGTTTACATTACGATTATTTATTGTTAAAATCATAAATTACATAACAGGTCCCAGAACTACAAAAAATGTTTATTTTATTTGAGTAAGTTCATCCCCATTAGCTAGGTATTTCGGATTGCAGAGACAGCTTCCATTTGCCATTTGTAAAATTTCTACTGGCCCGAAAGTCATGAACCATTTCGGAATGTAGAGAAAAAAACAACAAAAAAAAAACCTATTACAGTTATCTTGAAAAAAAAAAAGCTGCAAACAATGAAAGCAGCGGATTATTATTAAAAAAAAAACAACAACATGAAACTGGAAATATAGCACCTTTGAGGGATATCGCCTGTCAACTCAAATTAGAAACGCGCTATAAAATGCTGAAGTGACACGCCCAATTTAAAGCTGTGAATCAAAATTATAAAAATAGAATCTTTTTTTTTCTTTTAATTCGGCGCCTTTAGATTCACTTCATTAAGAAATGAAGCCGTACATCGGTAAGAAACTTTAAATATATAATTTTTTTTCGGTCTAATGATGGTTCCCCTCACCCCCCCCTTTTTTTTTTTCAACGAAAGTGTATTATTTTGAGACTCTATATAAAATATTCTCGATTTATTTTATCTTCTTCCGTATAATGTAAATAACTTTCTCTTTCTAGCAAATGATTTTTTTTTCCTTCAGAGAAATTCACTTACGCAGAATATTAACCATTTTTTTTTTCTCCATTCCAGTTTCCTACAGATTATTCCTTCGCTTATTTTTTCAAAGAAAAATCTCTTCCTCTCTTCCTTTCCTCTCCACCTAACGTTTTTTTTGCTCGCTTCACTTTCTCTCCTATTCCTTTCATCTGTTGCCCGTCACCCCAAAATTCCTTCTTTTCTTCGCTCTATTTATTTATACCCCAGGACTTAATTATGATGTCCCTTTTTATGTCGTGTTGGTTCGCCTTCTCCACCTACTCAATTCTTTTAATGTCGTTTTCTTTATCTATAAGACCTCGGATATGAGTGTTCTTTATGATTTTTAGAAGTCTTTTCTTTTTTTTTTTATAAATTTTTTTATTAATGAAATATGTCACCAAGTTGCTGATGGTTTACTGATTTTAATATTTTTAGTTTTTAAAAATAAAAATCAAAGGGCTGGAATTCTGTTATGAAATCACCAACGCCTGGGCAATAATTAAATCAAATAATTTTAAGCTTTTTGTCACCTTACGTAAAAATCACCTCTGACTAAAAGAAATGAGAAAGGCAAGCATACTGAATCCGCGAGACAAAGTTTTTCAGTTCATAATGCTTCTTTGTTAAAGTTATACAAACAGTATATTTTTTTACTGGACTTTAAACGAATATTTTATTAAATTTCCTCCGGTTATATACAGTATTGTTCAAAAAATATTTGCAAAAGTAAAGCTGATTTATTTTTTACTGTATGTATTTTGCGACCGCCATCATGCCACCATACCAGGATCGCTTCGTGTTGGGAATTAAGATTTGCCGATTCTGCTCTGGCCTCACCTGACTTAACAACCTGCAATTTCTCTTTGTGGTGACACGTTCCCCCATTACCACGACCAGTGCCATACGCG
>JAHWFO010057866.1:156429-192830 GCA_023313115.1 Rhysida immarginata | reverse complement strand
CCCCCCCCCCCCCGCGAAATAAAATCCTGGGTACGATACTGACCACGACTGGACTATATGAAGGAATTCATCTCTGATGCAGGGACGCCTCTGGGAAGAAATGGATTACCGTAGAGATACCTGCTGTACCAGCTAGGATGCTCATATCCAACACTTGTAATGTCTTTATGAAACTTAGGAAGTTCTTCAACCTTTTGATATCAATATGGTTTTTGTATGACAGACCAGTAAACAATAAATCGTCTTTATTCTGCACTATCCTTTTTGTACCGCTTATAGATTTGATATCAAAAAGAAAAAAAAATAAACAAGTGGAGGATGCAGAATTTCGGCAGTTCCCTCTAAAGACATGCATTTAGAATTTAGTTTATAAATTCCGAAAGAAAAACCTTAAATTATTTTTAATGGCAACATTTATGAAACCGTTTATATGAAGAGATTTAACACGTCAAATTGTGTTAAAATTGTACTTACTATCCAATCTAATGATGCTGCTAAATAATTCACTCAAAGAAATAACGACTCGTATAGGTTTAAAAAATATCTTGGCATTGTAAAGAAAAGCAAAATGTTTAAAAATTAATAATTTAATATTTAAAAAATTTTTTTCTGAATGTTTTATATTCAAATCTATAAATATATTTCTGTTGGAGTTAATAATAGCTTGGAATAGCAACCCCTGACAGGTGATGCATTTCGATCGATTGAGATGTACATGCTATTTTTAAAGAGCGTACATGCTTTGCTTTATGTTTTTGTTATTATTATTTTAATTTTTTTCCAACTGTGATGTTCGGTTCCTTGATCCCAAAACACTTCAGACATGGCGAGTGACGAACGTGTGGCAAGCGTGACATGTTTCTCTCTTGAGTCTCTTGCAGCTTATGGTGAATCCTTTTCCCTTTCCTCTCTCTCTCTCTCTCTCTCTCTCTCTCTCTCTCTCTCTCTCTCTCCCCTACTCCCACTATTTTCTCCCTATTTGTGCCAAACGAAGGCAGAGGGTTGTCGATCTTTTTTAGCAAACGTTTTACGTCCCATAAAGTGACAAACGAAAACTCAACGAGGCCACTACATATTACCTTCGTCATTCCATCAGCCATGGCAAAAAGGCTTCTCACACGAAACCATTCGTCAACATCACCCTTCCCTATCTTCTCATTTCACGGTGATGAAAAACAGCCTTCCTTTTCGACGCCATGACAACTGACACGTTCTTTTATTCTTTTATTTTTTCAATATTTCTTTTGAGAAATTGTAGCGACGAAGAGCTGATTTGCTTTAAGCCGTCATTGAAAAGGATTATTAGTGCGAGTACGCCCACCTTCTTTTTAATGAAATGAATATTTATAACATTTTTATAACAATGGAATTAGGCAAAAATTAAATCATATACGTACATAAAATTCCTTAAACATATTTAGAGTTCTTATTTAAAAACAATTTTGCTTAATAAAATTCTGCGTTCCGATTCTGAATATTCTTAAATTCAGATAATAGCCTAAGTCCGTATGTATACTAATGTGCCTTATAAATTGTTATCATTACGACACCGTATATGTACACTGTTTTATAAAGAATATAAACTTATATCTTTACTGATTTGCTACATTGCATAAATTGCAAATCACAAGTGTAGTTCTTAATTTCTATATTAAATGCTTGTTAACTCATAATGAACAGACAATTATTAACATTTACATTGATGTTTTATGACGCTGCATGTATGTTTCATTGATGTCTGTATGCCGATTAACCGCTGTAAAACAAATTCTCTTATCGATTCTTTAAAGGGGAACGGGTAACTTCGACGTAGTTTGAATATGTATCGATTATAGTGCTTGGAATTTAAATCCGACCCAGTAATCGATTGCACTTTGAAGCGACGTTGCCGCGATGTGGAACTTTTTTGTAAATGTTAACGAAAATTGAGAGAAAAATTTACTTTTTGTATTTGCTTATTGACGAGCAAAATGTGTGTCGGCAACCCAAATCCGGTTTGCGGACGGAGAAGGGAGGAAGGCTGGAACGTTTATCTGCGAGAAAGATTGAAAACGCTTTCTTTCTCGTTTTGAGTCAATGACACATTCCTGAGAGGAATTTCACGGAAAATTAAGATTGTGGCAAACTTTCTCGAGGAAGTAATGGACAAACGAGGCAACCTAGACCCAAAACTTTGTAATGTGATAAGAAAAGAACTTGAAAATTTAATTTAGAAATTAAATTGAATTACATTAAGGAGTGATAAAAATTTAACGCTGTTCTGCGAGCTTTTGAATATTTGAAAAATCAATAGCTGAGATATGCCTGAGCCGCGATTCAAAAGCATAGTCGTCAGTTACTTTTGTCTGTTTTAATCCAAGATGCGCTGACTTCCTGTAGCCTGAGATTCTTGATTCTTTCATTAAAAAATGACTCTTCTTAACCTTTCCCTATAAAAACAAATTACCGATTTATCTTTTTTTAAACTTTTTTCATTTTTTTTTTATTTTAATTCTATGAGTAATGAAGTTTTCACTTTTTTTTTTTTTTAGGAATTTCAATATTACAAAAGGAATTGTTTCTTAGTGAAATCTTGTTTATTCAAGTCGTGTTACCAAAAAACTCCGCAGTTTCATAGAATCAATTGTTTCTATTATAAAGTTATATAAAATTAATTTGAAATTATTGCTTATTTATTATAAAATTATATTTAAAATTGATAATATTTGAAGTCTTTTTTTTTAGCAAAATTATTTGTTGAAGTGATCTTTAAGTCAGCGATTAAGTAATTCTATTACATAACATTCAATGATCATTGAAATGAAATATTTCATCAAATAATTAAACAGTTTTAAAATATAATATTTATTGTTTCAAATGGAAAAGCAATTTATGAACAACAGCCGGTTTAAAAATATCTATCGGTCTTTCCATTTAGAAGTTAGTATTTATGTTTTGAAGTGATAATATAATAATGTCATTAAAACTTTCCAAATTTTAAGAGTTATCTAAACTTTAAAACTACTGTTATTCAAATTGTATCAAGGCCGTAATTTTTGCGCCCAGACTCATATCCATTATTTAATCTTTCTTCCTCCTTCTATTTAATTTTAAAATTATTTTAAGTAGCGCTTTATTTATTTTTTGTTTAATACAATTCAACTGTTTAAGAGAATTGTCCGTGGGCGTTGAACCGTGTCGTAAAGAACCTTGTGTGCGTGTCCCACAGGTGTCAAACAAAATTCCTCGACTCCATTTGTCTTTGAACTGACACAGAAACAAGGGGGAGGAGGAGGCGGCTTCTGAGGATGGTGGCGGTGTTGGGTGGAAAAGTGAGACGACGAAACGGGAGGAGGACAGCTATAATCAGTCATCGAGTCACACGAAAAAAGTAATTCAACATAGATGGTAAACATGCAAGTAGGCCTAACTTTAGAAGGAGGCCAAAAAAAGTTGAGATTCAAAATAGGGCAGTACAGTTTTGAATTTTTATAAATTTTACCCACAAGCATTTAGATTCACAGAATGAAAGCAGGTGCTCTCCGTTCAACATGAATCGTTTCACAGAAAAAAAAAAAAAAAATAACAGAAGAACTTTCAATTAAGGCACTGGAGGTATAATGAACATTGCACTAAGCTTTAACCTTGTCGATGAACATCTTTCATAAACAAATCTTTAACCAAGCAGATGGCAGGGCATTGTTCGGAAAGTAATAAATTATTGATAATTGCTCTTTGGTCCCTGTTATATTTGGGTGAAGGTTGTTTAACTCATAATGTTAAGAGAGAATTTTTCTGGCATTGCAATCGCGTAGTGGCATTACCATTTATTGATCAATAACTTTTCATTGAACGTAATCTGTTGTTGCATGCCTCATTGCAAAGCGGTTAAGGCATCGTTAATTGATGTTTACAAATATGAATGCCCCACTTCCCCTTAATTATTTATAAATGTAATTGCTTGTGTGATGTGCAAAGTTAATATTTAAAAGCATTTTTAATCATTATTTGCTGAACCCGAATGCAGTATTTATAAGGAAAATCAATGTTAAGCAGACGGCGCCTGTTGTAACGATACTTTGAGCAGAATGCCTCGTTCGTTTCGTTGTCTATTTGCTTTGTATAAACATCGCTAGTATCATTAATATATTAGTAATGAAGAAAAAGTTTAAATTAAATTTACCTTTATTTGTAATGAAACATTTAAGTCTAAAAGAAATAAATGCGTTTCTGAGCTATCTAAAAAAATATACTTTTTGGTATGAATAGTTTAAATTACGTATAATTTTATTTCATTTTTGTTAAAATTATGGACCGTTCCGAATAACAATTTACTATTGTTCATTTAATAGTTTCAGTGGGAGGATTGGTTTAAGGTTCAGTATTAATTTTCAACGATGTTAGAAACATCCTTACTGGATTTGCGAAGTCGGTCGTTCTGTTGCCAATTTACTTCGAATTTTTTGATTTTGACTTCAAATTCGGATAGAGCATCAAAAAGAGTATTGTTATAACAGGCACGCAGGTCCTGTCTATTCGAGAACATGACCAACATGATTAACTTTAACCGTCATTTTGGCCTTGTTCCCGAATAGAGAGAATATGTGTGCCTGTAGTAACTTTTACTCACTTTCTGATTCTCTATCCGAATCTGAAGTCAAAATTTAAAAATTCGGAAAAAATTGGCGTAGGAATGGCCAACTTCACTAATAGAGAAACAGTGCTTTTAATTAATATTGTTATAGTATTTCCAACTGGTTTTTATTAAATTACTTAATAATTTAAATTATTATATTTTGTTGAAATAAGTTAATTACTTAGTGATCCTCTGATTTTGATACAAAATTATATTTTTACACAAAAATTGCACAGAATTCCATTTTCAAAAAATATTTGAAATCCTTGTATATTTCCTTTTTACAAGAATGTTGAGGATTATAAAGTGTCTAATAAGCTGTTTGTATTGTTCTGTTTAGGTTCCTCTGAAGGTGTACGCCAATGTATTGAGATCGGACATCGAGTACAAAACCCTGAGCGTTCGCCCTCAGACGACCAGCAAGGAACTCATCGCCACCGTTCTCAACAAGTACAAAATGAAACATAGGGACCCCAACCTGTTCTACCTGACGATGGAAGTCGGTATAAGAAACACAGGTAGGATGACATTTGATTAAAATTAAAATTCTTCAGGTTTTCTTTCCTTGAGTAATCAGATTGCCAAAATTAGCAATTAGAAAGGCGACTGTTTGCTGGTTTCGGTTGGTTTTAAGGGTTCAACCACCGAATAATCCAAAACACTCCAGGGATAGGGGAAACAATTGAAGTTTTTCGTCACAAAAATTCCTTCGGAAGGGAAGTGAAAGTTGTGGTTTCCCATAAAATGGTTTGTCCGCTGTCGCACGTCAGCCGGCCGCCCCGTCGAAGAGGAAACCACGTTTCCTGGTTTCCCTTTTTTGGACGGACCCTTCGGACAAACGCCCATTCTCCTCTCACATGTTAACATTTTTGTGTTTTTTTTAGTGTTGTTGGTTTTGTTAGATTAATATTGAGTATTTGTAAAATGAGTATAAAAATACTTTCATAGCTTATTATCATTAGTAACAAAGTTTTCTTATAAGCCATAATGAATTTCAAATGAAATACTGAATTTTTATTATTTTTTATTTATTCAGTATAAAATTAGATAAGTTTGTAAAACGATAAAGTATCAAGGCCTTTCACTGATATTTATAAAAAATTATTATATTTAAATCGCAACAATATTTTATTTATTATGTTTAATGAATATAATCTATGTAATTTAAAAATTTTATATCACTTGTGTATTTATTTTTTCGACTTTCGATCTTTTTGGTTATCGGAGTTAAAGGATATTTTTTAAATCGACAGATTTTTCAACATTTAAGCTTGAATTTAATTTATAGAGTTCCTATCTTATAAAGATGGCTTTTTGGAAATCGCTTTAATCTGTTTTCTATTCTTTGGTTTCTTTTTAGTTTATATATTAGATTTCTTACTAAAGATCACAATGTGAGGAAAAAACTTTTTGTTAATTTAATGTGGACTAAAAAGTAATTCGACTTTGGCTGTAGGTGTTTGTGTTTGTCCCTTTACTAACAAGCTTAGAAGACCAAGCTAAGCCTCAGTAGTTTAATCCCCTGCTAGGTAAATTTCAAGTAGATTCAATAGTTATTTAACATCCTCGACACCGAAAGGTAAAAAAAATAGAAAAGATAGATTTATATTACGCATAACTAGTCTTTGGGATATAGCTGAATTTAAGAGTTAAAACGGAAAATTTAAAAAAATATAGTTTAAAATCTTAACTAATTATAATATTTTAATGAATACATTGTTTTATTAAAATACGGAAAACAAATTTACAGCATTTTCCCCTCTGTTTAATTAATTTCTTTTTGATACCTTTTTACCTGCTGTAAATATTGAGCATCGGATTATTATTATTTTTTTTTAGAAAGAATTAAATAAACATTTGAAAGTTAAGCCATTGCCAAATGTTTTTAAGGAAAATTAAACTTCTCTCTCCGTGCTGGTAGTCATTTTTATCGATTTTTTTTTCTTTTGCATTGCACTTCCTTCTGTTGTTATCCCATAATTTTTCCTTCGAAAAATCTACTCATCATTTCACTTTCCGCTAACAGTTCTCCCATAGGATTACTGACTGCCCATAGGGAATTGAGGGCGAAGGCATCTATCTCCATCTGGTAAAGCAATTGCGAACTAAAGGGATCTTTCTGGTGCTTTTTGTAAACGATATGTACCTATTTATATTACTCGTCATTCTGTTACTTTTTTATTAATAGATGTCCCCCATTGTAAACTTTGTGGAAGAATAAAAATGCCAAGAAATTGTCGAGGGGAAACACGAAAAGGAAAAGGACTATTTTTTTAAAATCATTTTCAGGATGGTGGAAGAGGAAGTTTGTGATGGAAGAGGCCAACGTCCGTCACTCGTGTACGCCGCTTGCTACACAGGCACTGCCTTGTTTTATTCCTCCTTTAATTAGCCATTGGAATGTAATTCTGGATCTTTTATTTATGTATCATCATCCTCATTAGGAATTAATTTACTACTGTTTTTTTGCGGTTTCTCTCCCTTCTTTATTCCTTTTCCGGTTCTAAAAAGTGGCCGTTTTTTTTATTTAAACAAGAAGACAACATTCAAAAGTTTATTTTAGTCTTCATTAAATTTTTACTTTTGTCCGTTAGCTTTCATCTTATAAAAAAGGGCTACTTTTTAATATTAACATTATTTATTTTACTATTTCTTTGCCATTCCACTCCAGTAATTGCCAATTAAGTGGTGAATTGTTGGAAAGACCTCGTGGTTGGTGTTCTGGCACCGATTTCAGCAAAGGAGAACATGTCAAATAAATATTTTATTTCTTTTTTTGGCAATTATGTTTAATACATTTGATCTTAATTACTTTTCAATGACAATCAGTTTTATATATTACCAAGCAAATTTCATAGCTTGTAAAATCCGACTTATGCTGATGACTATAGACGAAATAGCTGACGTTTACAACATTCAAATTTGGCAGGCAGTGTTATTTAAATTCTGGGCATTTATTTCAATTTTCTATTTGTTCATTAGAAAACTCAGCCTAAATTATTTGGAATTTTTATACATAGATCATGTAAGCATCTTTCCTCTATTTATAAGATTTTTCACCTGTAGATAACATTATTGATGATCAAAGAATAATTAATGCAGTATCTTTTCTTCCTTCCGCATGATTAATAAACGACAAACGCAAACATCCATGCTGCAACAAGATTCGAACCTGATCATTGACTAAACGTTTTTATTCTGCACGAGTATATTTAATATTTTCACTTAACATAAAAATTTATTTTTGTGAACGAAAATAAACTTAGGTCAGTTGGCAAGTAAATTCATTTTTTTGAGAGAGTATTCCTTTACATACTTGAGAAGAATAAGGAACTTTATTCATTTACTTCATATAAAGTTTGGTTAATACTTAATCAAATTTATATATTTCTTCAGTATCCTTGCTTCTTATAGATACGTTAAGACTTTCCGCAATTGATATGCATTTGTATATAAGAATAAGAGTTATTTTGAAAGTGCATAGAAGTAGATTTTGTATTAGATGCATGCTAGTTGTATCATTTAGGAAGAGCTTCTGTTCCTTGGCAGTGCGTTTTTAATTGCTCCGCGTTTCGTAGAATCAACCCAGTTTCTTTTGTTTCCTGCAACAGTAAATTGTTGTATAATTTTGCTCTTCCTAGGGTGAATAACCCGTCCTTGACTATAAAACATGGAATGAAGTTTGCATTTTGAAGGTAATTTCTAAATGAGTTAGAAGCCATCCTCTTTTAATGTATGTTATTATTATTAAAGTTGCAACTCAGTCGTTCTCTCAGCAGTTTACAGAGTTTGTTGTCACCGTGAACTTGGGATGTGAATTGAATTTGACATTGGTTTTAGAAGGATACGCCCGCAATGACCGCTTGAAACATTGACATGTCCACTTCAGGCGCGCGACTGCACTTAACGTCGGAGATCGCGGTTTCAAAAGCAAATACAGGCAGTGGAAGGATTTTTTTTTAGTATTTTTTTTTTTAATTTCTCTTTTAACGGGCAAAGTTCAGGGTTACACCTTCCTTAGGCAAGGCTGTAAATATTTGGATTCCGTAATGCGATTTGCCCTTTGCGCATTAAAAACCCTTGTATAAGCAAAGTGTCTTCCCTCACTGGCCATGCCAGAAGATCTTGAGAGGGATTGCTAAATTAACGAATATTAAGAACAAAAATTAATTATATAAATATATATAGATAAAAAATTGTTTATTCTCTCATATAACAATACTGCACTCATAACAAAGACCACATATTATAAAAGAGTTTCATTAAAACTGTTTTAATTTAAGGTTCATTGAAATTTTAAGCTGTATTTCATATAAACTTCAGCTATGTTATTAGTTTATTTAATTTATGAAATTTGAAAACGATAAACATCTATTACAAGCTCATTGAGTCGAAAATATTTATATACAGGTTGTTTACGAACTCTGTGTACAAATATTTATGTGAGATCGAGGACCATATCTTGAATAACTTTTGCCAATAAACTGGTGGTTGCAAACGAATCCTTGATACATAAAAAAACTGTCAAATAGCTAAGTCATCTTTGCTTGAGGAGGTTTTCTTTGGTTGTCCGATGAATCATGTCGTTCCAACACGACGGAGCAACCAGCCCATTTCAGTACATCTGCACGACATCAATTGAACAATACGTTCCATGATGGCTGAATAGGTCGAGGAGGGCCATCCTCGATCGCCGGACCTAAAACCTTTAGATTTCTTCCTCTGTGGACATCTAAAGAATGTGGTGTACGATACATCTGTGGATTCGGAAGAGCAGTTGGTAGCGCGAATTGTGGCTGCAAATGTAAGAGACACTCCAGGAATTAACAATTTTTACAATTCAAGCTCTCCTTTCTGCAATTTTCATGGAGCTGTCTTGCACCTTGCGCTTTGGACCAAATTGCATTTTGGACCTTTATTGTCATAAAAATTCCCACTGTTTGTAGCAAAAAAAGTCATCGTCTTTTTCCATTCACTCTGACTCTCAATAGATGAGAACGATAATGATGATGAATTTGCTTTGCACATCCTCCTCTGTTTTCTTTTTTCGTTTCTCTGTTGGTGGACGGACTATGTGCAGTGCGACCTATTTCCATTTAAAATCAGTAAGACCCTCCTGGGCTCTTTTCTCAGCACAAAGTGGTTCCTGAGAGTATTAAAGTAAGCTGGTGCTCCTTAGAAAATGCAAGGTTTAATAAATTAATGTTTAATATGTCTTAGTTATTTTATATTGATTATGTGAAAAATATAAATGTAATTTACATTCTTTTAGTTCTACTTATTCGGAAATTATTAGGCTTATAAAGTTGCATCATTCCCAAGTATTTTTGTTCTGCTGAATCTGTCTTGTTGTTTTGATATCATGTATCACAGAGAAACCTGTCACAAAATATCAGTTGTATTAAGTTTAATGTGATACATCAAGCGCTAAAGCTTAAGTATTTTCAATGAAATATTATAACTCAAATACTCACCAAATCCGAATCATTTATTTTTCAATATAGTATCGATTAAATATACAGATGAAAACTTCAGTCACTTGCTTTGCAATAGAATATTTCTACTCTTCGCAATAGGACGTGCTTCCATATGGTTAATTATAAAAGTGATATTGCCGCACTTGCATCTTCCCCCGACTTTCCCTATCAAGAATTCATTTGCGACCCCCAGTTTATGGAGAAAATATATTCAAAATAAGGTCTTCTACCACCCTTAAAAGTTTGTACACAGAGTTCGTAAACACCCTGTATATATGAAAATTAACTGATCAGTTATTAGGATTTCAATTTTAATATTGACATTAACATGAGCCTTCCACACACAAATGCGACTAATTAATCCCAGAGAACATTATATCATTCAGTCAATTGCATTTGAATGGTTTAATTTACATAATCGAAGTTATAGTGTTTTTAGCTTCTGAAAAGTTAAGCACTAGTCAAGTTCTTCGGCACGAAATTTAAGATATTTACGAAAATTGGAGTTAATCAGTTTGGCTTGTATATGTTTTCTTACTTTCGTTACGATTTTTTAAGGAGAAAGATTATAACAAGTTCCTATTTTCGTTAATTTTAATGCTGATAGCTTTCTAATAATTTTGTCTTAAAATATTAAAAATTGATAATGAATATTATAAAAGGAAAACAGTTATTTTAATCCCCTCGAAGAGTAATAAACTAATGATTACTTCAAACAAATCGCAATTTCAAAGGAGAAAAGGAAGGGGAAAATTCCGCTACCTGGTCTTGAACGAGGAACCATGCCTATCGCTGGCACTGCTCTATCTTTCCTTTTTTCTTCCCCTTTTCTCCTTTGTATTTGTAACTACTGTACTTCAGTGTTAAAAAAAAATTATCTTAAAGTAGATGAAGTCTTAAGTATAAATTTCTATGTTCAAATCTGTTATAATGGAGTAACTTGAGATTATTTCAAGAGAAATGATGGAGAACCCCCGCCACAAACAATTTTATTGACAGATCTTGCCTTGAAGGCATTATTAGGACGGAACGACAGATTTTCCTGAGTCTGTTTGTAAATGGATCGTCTTTGAATTAAATGCATTCCTTCATTACACATGTTTATCCGTCAAGCTAATTAGCAATTTCTCCCGTGAATTGTTAATTGGCAACTTTGTTGCGACGAATTCTTTCGCAACGGACACAGTTTCTTATCACAGAATTTAGGTCAACATTAAAAAAAATTATTTCAAGGTGTAGCAACATTCTACAAGTTCCGTTTATCTGTCTTCCTTGGTCGCTTATCTGAAATTAATGTATCTAAAAACTTTATTTTCCCCTTGTTTAATCTATTTCTAAATACATTAATTTCAGATATCTTACTTGAAGATTTTTATGGTTTTTCAGATAGAAAATCTGAAGTCATTGAAGCAATTGAAAATTGTTTATGGTACACTTGGAGAAATCCTCACGCAATCCCTTATCAGCATGGCAACTGAATTCTACAAGATAGAAATTGGATAGGATTATATTGCAAAAAGTTGCTTATCGACGGACTGCAAGAGGTGGGGGGAGGAGGATAGAGAGGCGAAGATGGAAAAAGGGCGAGCGGGCACAGCCATTTCGAAATATTGCGTGCCGCCGATTTCCTGTCGGTATCAATCACGTGCTCTCGACTAGCTCCCTTCGTGCTTCTCCTGTTGAATAATCTCGAACTGTGGGCAGGAAGTACCAATGTATGTACATCTGTATGTGTGTATTGTACGGGTAGAGGACGTGCTGCAAAGGGTGGTTGGAGGAGGAGGGCGGTTTCGCTGACCCTAGTCGACGAAACCCAAACCCAACGGGATCAGCAACGGGTGAATGGGGCGCTCGCTTTGAAAGGGACCAGAATGAAAAAAGAACTCGTGCATCCTTTTTCCTCTCTTTCATTATAATTTTTATTTCTTCCTTCGAAGGAGGAGGAGGTTCCGCTCAACGAGGGAACCGTTAATGAGCCGCATCATTGCGAGTTCCTTAATTTACAACAAACGTCCATTGACGTAATTGGATAATGGTCCCTCAGTGACCTGAGACCGACAGCGCCAACGAGCGAGATGAAGGAAACGGTAAGTAAAGGGAAAAAGAAATTCAATTAAGACTTTGCTTTTGATACAAGGCAGGCGGGAACTGATGCCTTAAGTGAATTATGGCAGCGGATTGGAAAAGGAGGAGGGAAGAAAGGAAAAGGAAGATGATGTTTAAAAAAAAAGAGAGAGGGGGATGATGATAATGATGATGATGAGAGGAAAAAGACAAAAGAGAAAAGGGGGAAAGGGGAAAGTTTGGTCTTGGCCTTGGACGATTTTGAAGTTTTCCCATGTGTGACACTCAGACTATCAAGTAGCTGATCAAATTGCGGGCTTCTCAGACTTTTCGTTGCCGTCACTGAGCGATTGTGCAGCGATGCACTCAACTCTGCTCAACAGATTGTTTGGATGCCTTTTGAGTGTCTTCTTGGCTCAACTCTTGACATCGGCCGGGAAAGAGAGGAATGGGTTGGAAAGCAGTTTGGTTGGGTTTTTTTTTCTTTATTTCTGAAAAGCTGGGACTGTTTCTATGCATGAATGTGATAAGAGCCAAAGTCGCGGTTTCTGAGTAAATATGTTAAAATTCAACGAATTCGATGTCGTAATGGAATAAGATACTGCAAAATAGAAATATCATAAGAATAATAGAAATGAATAATGACATCAAACTTTCTTGCATGCATTTGTAAATTAATAATATACTATGTCATAAACCAATGATAATTTTTAATACATCAATATTTTTTGAAAATCTTTCTTTAAATTTTTCTGAGCAAATTTTGTTATTGTACTAGAATTTTTGTTAACAAAGGAAGACTTTTCTATCTATTGATTTTTTCCACGATTACACGTTTCTTTGTTGGAACTTATTTGAGGTACACCCTTTTATTAAAATATACTCTTAATTCTAGGGATTTTTCTTTATAACATCCAGTATACTTATCCACTGTCCATTGAAAGAAAAACTGGGCGTGTCCAATTAAATTTCCAATTTCAGTTAATAGACATTGTTTATTCTTTGCTAAAATTCGTATTAATTTAAGTCGTAAATTTAACTGCATACGCCCAGTTTTTCTTTTGTTGACCGAGAATAGTCGTATTTTAATATAACACTAAATATAATAAAAATAATAGAATATTGATTTCTAGAACTTTATTTCTTAGATGCACTGATAATTTTACCATTATTAGATAAAAGCTTGTTTTCGTAAATGTTAGAGCAATTATATAATTTTAGTTGTCTTACCAAAATTATTACTTTTCAATTTAAAATAAGCTTACTCTGCATGTCATTTTGATATTCAAAACACCGCTGTTATCTGCTTTTTCTGAAAAATATTGAACAATTTAGAATATGAATATTTTATGTAATGTGACTTAAGGTGAGAGAAATTAAATGTTTGCATAAGGAAGCCCTATTACTTTCATTAAAGTGAAATGTGAAAAAAAATTCACTCCTATTTTTCATTTTTTCCGGACTTCGGATATTAATAGTCCTTTTAAATAACTTTATGAATTACATAAGCACTTATAATAGCGAATTTGTTTACACAACCTTGAAAGACCTTGAAAAATTATTGGTAATTAGTAGTAAGAACCATTCTTAAGTATTTACATTGACTGTAATTTAAGATGATTGAGTTCCCTTTCTCTACCACCAGGAATCCCCATCAGGACAATAATGATGTTGGATGATGACTGTAAACCTGTCGAATTGCAGGCATGCCACCCTCTTGGCCATTCCAAGTAAGGACAAGCTTCATTAAAAGAACTCGTTTATTCTTTATTACATAATGCGAAATTTTTACATTTTTAAGCGTTAATCATATATTATTGCGTTAAAAGCAAATATACAGAAATTTTAAATAATGAGTTTTATTTACTGTATAATAATATCCTTGGATTGCTATATCTAGAGCATTAATTGTTCAAGGAATGCAAAGAAAATTTATATTCGTTGATTTCACGTTCAAATTTTATTTTTAAAATTAAATGCTAGTGCAGTCTAGGTATGAAGAAGTGTAAAAAAAAAAAACCAAAAAAAAAACATTGCTCAAGATAAAAATTGATCCATCCAAAAAGAAACCATAAAAAAACAACTTCGAATTGGTACAGAAGACGGATGGCAACAATAAATCATCTCGTATGATATTTTTTCTTTATTTTTTAAACCTCTCCAACAGATAATAAAATTGGCGCATTTTTTTATTATTATTCATTTCGTGTGTGTTTTCTTATTCTTGTTTTGTGGTTGCTGATGCTCCAAGGTGTCGCAATGCACGAAGGCGAGTTGCACTAGACAAGGGGAGGTCATGATCCCTTGGTTTGACCTCCGGGGAAATTAATGTTGAGCTAGTTGAGTGAGAAGAAATTCCGGAGGAATGTTAATGTTTTGTAATTGTTCGTTGGAAGAGAATGCTTTCGCAGCAAAGGGGCTAGGGAGGAAGCCAGAGAAAAGGGAAGGGACCAGACATAATAAAAATATTAAAAGGAAAAAAAAAAAAAAAAAAATGAAAAATCAGAAGTTGTGATAATGTGAAAGTTGACGAGTGAAGCAGAGAGAAAGAAAGAAAGAGAGAGAGAGAGAGAGAGAAGAAGAAGAAGAAGAAGAGAGAAGCTGAAAAAGAACCAATTATATAAGACCGGATTGTATAATTATTGATGTTGTCGATTCTTTTTATATCTTGTATCAGTAAAAATAACCAAATTCGAAAGAAATCTTAAAAAATTCACCTTATATCATTTTTTTGAATTCTTCCGCGTAATGGTTGTTTTTAAGTTACAAAGTCACCATCGTTTGACCTTTCTTAATGAATAATTAAATATAAGAAGCGTTGTTCAACAACTAAGGTATTAACCGAAGGTGTTTGAAACCGGTGTCTTTTTTGTTTGCATACCGAGAATTGCTCATGTTGAAGCTGAGAAAAGACCCTTGATAGATGTTTGCCAATTTCGTGCTTTCATTTCTAGCACTGCTCTTCTTCCTTGTTCAGGAATTCACTTTCTCCCTCAGTCTTTCTCTTGAGACTGTATTCAATTTAGAGCTCGCAAAAAATTGAAAGAGTAATGAGAAACGACATTCAAACGAAAAGTAAGAAAATTGAATTGTTAAGATTTCTTCTCTTTCTCAAGAAGAGTTCAAGTTAAAGTAGCATATTTATTTTATATTTATTTTATAGTTTAACATAAGTAGTTATAATTTATAGACAAATCTTGTCAAGAAATTAAATTTTTACCTAAACAAAGTACCATCAATTTAATTCTTAGCGTTAATAAAATCTGTTGTTTAAGGTTAGAAAGCCAGCAACATTATCTATATTATAACTTATCGCTCTAAAAGTAATTTTCAGAATTTCGGTTTCTGAATTATCGGATGTATTTATTACTAGCTATTCGTTGCTGCTTTTTTTTTTTAAAGAATAAGTTTGTAGTTAAGTGAACAATGTAGGAGGGGAGGGAGAAAAATGGGACATAATAGCTCTCTCTGTGCTCGTATATAGGCAGGTGAGGCCCAACATCAGGTGTAATTTCATTCAACGATGGAAACAATGGACGTGGAAGGGTTGCCGGTGCCATATATATGTCTCTCTGCCTGTGTCGCTGGTTGCTTCCGAATGGCATTGATTGATCGTTCGGTTTCCAATTCCACGCGATCCACCCGCCCTTATATAATGGAACCACTTGTTACGAGTCGTAAACGCCCCGGCTACCGGGTCGTAAATGTGTCAGCTCATCAGGTGAGGTTTTTTCCACCCTGGCGTTTTCGATGGCTTTTGCCTCGGCGCATCCGAGGATGGACATTCGATATTTTGTAGGCCCTATCCCCCTCCCTCCACATTCTCTTCCCCTCGGAACCCTCCGGCCGATGGAACCCAAAGGAAGGAACCCGAATGGGAGATCGTATTCTACTCCCCGTTTTATATTTCCATGTTCAGGGAGCGGTCTCGTTTTGTTATTTTGCCATGCTCTCCTCTTACATCATGAAAATGCATTTAGAATTTTTATAGAATATAATATGGAAGACTCATTTTGTTGGATTAGAGGTATCGATTACAATAGTTTGTTTTTGAATTTTTAAAATGATGGTATGTCTAAATGACGCTTTCGAAAAAATATAGGGGATTGTGAGGCAGTATGCTGCATTAAGCAAAATAAAGATAAAATTTTGTGTAGAATTGAGACCTTAAAAAAACGTGGCTTCAATGACATACTCAAGACTTATAAATGTAAAGAAGGTCATGGCCATCAACGGCTCAAGTTTTTGTAATTTTTCGAAATTACCTCTTCTGTAGCTTTAGTAAATAACCTTAAATTTTACTGAAAGGAAGTCAATCCCAAATGAGAACATCTCAGTTATTCAAATGTTTTTTATTTTATGTATTCACAAATTTTTGAGGCTGAAACGAATCTTTGTGGAATCTGCTACGTTAAAGAGCTTTATTTTTTATATATTATCTATTAAATAAGTGTTTCATTGAGCATTCAAATATTTGGCTCGTAAATGAGCATTTGCTGTAGTAAAAATGCGCAACTTTTAAAATTTAATGGAGCACTATAAAGAAGTGAGAAACTGGGCAAATGAGCAAACACCTAGTCTTTGTGGATCTGACGTTCACTTCATTCTTAGCTCGTTTCATTCCACAATTTTTCCGGATTATCTTGTTGATGGAACACGTTTCGTAGTTTGCAAATTACGTATGTTCTGTGAGGGTTTTATGCTACGCCATACCTCAGATGTTCAAATCATTGATGAATTTATAATTAAATAAACCGTTTTATATTTATTTTAATTAAAAGGTGATGTTTTATATCTAAAAGAACTTGAAATTTGTCAAGAAATGCGAATCCTCGTAAACCAAAAATTTTCTCTTAGGAACCATTTGAATTCAATTTTTAACTTAACAAGTTTTACGTTGTCAAGCATTCTGGAAGAGGAGACCACGTGGATTTCATCGACCGAAATTCGTATTCCCCTTCTTATGCTCTCCCGCCTCCCTCATCTTGTTTTGCTTCGAGGGAATTCCGTTGGGACGTATTTCCTGGAAATCTCTGTTAGTGTTTGGATTTAAAGTGCTTAAAAAACAGCTGGACCTGTTTGTCTTTGGTTCGCGCCGTCTGAACAAATTATTTCTGACCCATCTTCCTCCTCCTCCTCTGCATTTTTCCCTTCCGTCTTTACCTCATCTTATCCAAAATCCGTTTAGAAAGCCGCTGTTGAGCTGGGTTTTCCACTCTCGCCAAAGAGTCGCAGCTGGAATTGTTTTCCATTGGTTTTTGGGGGCGACACCGAAAAATCGAGAACAACAAACGAACTAAGAACTGTTGTTGGTCATTAAGTGGAGACGACATGTTTGACGAGTGTAACGACCTCTATTAGAGTTACGATATGGGGATTTATATATAGACTTTATTAAAACCTAAACAATTACAGCTGTCCCGTCTAATGTTCTTTGCTTTTCTTGATAAAAATGTTTTGGCGGATGTTCAAAGTTTATTTGCAACAGGTTTAAGTGCTCTTTAAGAACATGGTGCACAAAAGACTATACGAATAGAACACGGTCTCTTATCCATAAGTAGATCCTTGTCTTAACATTTTTATAAAAAGAAATGTAATGAGCTTACACAAAAAAAGTTTTCGCTGCTGTCTTTTTTTATAAAGATGTCTGCGACCTAATCCTATTATGGTTTGTCCTTTAATGTTGTTTCAGTCGAGTATATAAAGAAAACCGTTCATTTTTAATGCGGTAACTTGAACATTCCCCTCACGTTTTGCTTTCTTGCAAAAAAAAAAAAAAAGAAACTTCAGAAAAGTGAAATAGTTTTTGTGTTTTGAGTTCGAGCTTCGTCTCTTTCATTTTTTTTTTGTGACACATTTGAATTTTTCAGAGTGTTTCGATTTTTGGGAGGTCTCCGTCTACTTCGGAAGAACGTTTAAATTTATATCCAAAGAAATTCGATATATAGGTATGTTTAATTATAAATTATTTCGATGATGGTTTATTAATTTTTAAAATTGAAAACTCTTGTTCCACTTCTTTTCAATATTTAATGAGTTTTTTGGTCGATTTTTTCATTTAAAGATATTGTATTTGTTTTGCTTTATATCTCATTGTTTTCACTTGTCATAAAAGTCCCATTTTTCGAATGAAATATCAAACCTTTAATCACAAATACTGTTATAAGAAGAAATGCTTTGGAACTTTAAGCATATAAAGATTTAAAATGTCAGTTTGTCGATTGAAACTTTACAGAACATTGTTAACACTGGAACATTTTGTCCATTGCGTTCCTATTATAAATTCGTTTTTGGTAGATCTAAATTATATGTTGGATAAAATCAAAGTTTATGCAAAACCATCCACAGATATTCCCCTATTTGCACTTCATATGGCATTTCAATGGCGAACTGATAGGAGAACGGAAATACATTACTGTCACGACATTATAGTTTCGTATGAATAAACTGGACTATTTCCCATTCAGTTGTGTGATTGCCACAAAGTGACTGGCGAAGTATGCTTCCCTAATGGAGAGCCGCGGCCTTTATTGTCTGACCTAGTGAAGAGTCAAGGGAAGTTTATAAACCAACTGAATCGTTTTACTGCACCACACACTGAATAGAAGTTCGGTGGAGGAACCACTTTCAGGCAATAAAACTCGCTTTTGTTCATATGCGCTCGAAGGGAGAGAGGAATATGGGGGGCATTTTCTCCCCACGGAATTAACTGATAGAAAAGGAAAGAGTTTATGGCTACGACCTGACTCTCCCCTGAAGAAGACAGACAAGGTGAGAGATAGACAAGTTTCGGTTCCCTTGTTTTAAGAACGCCCAAAGCCAAATGCCCAACGTGCTTTTTTTTTTCTTTCCTATTTTTCTTATCTTGCATTCTCACCATGATTTCAGTCCAGTTTGACTGGACATTTCTCTATTGTCAGTCATATTGTTTTGTTCATAGATTTAATCGTACAGATTTTCACTTAAGAATGTATGTATTATTTTACAAATTCCTTAAAATGTTATTAAATATGAGAATATAATGTTTCAACAACAATAAATAAATAGTAAACACTCTAATTCCTGTCAACGGTTTTCCCCCCTTACTTTCAGTATATGCCTAAGATAAAAATCTAGCTTATTAAGGAATTTTGGCTCGTATTCATATAGAACCTCGATATCCTGTGTAAGTATTAAAACATCCGTATTCCTGTGTTCTTTTTACTTTACAAATACTAATATAAACGTAACCCAGATCTCTTATATGCGCGTTGTAGATAAAACCTTCACGATACTTTTATATACAATGATACACTCATGGAATACTAATGGAACCACGTCAGTAAATGGGAACCCACAAAACCTAATTCTCAAAAAATCATTCGAATAACTAATATTACAATTAAAAATGACTTCAGTGGACTATCCTTCACTGCTATTAACACCAAAGCCTAATTAAAACTAATCGTTTCATATAAACTTACTGTATAATTCTCCCTCTTCAATCTCCATATGGTCTATTGTTGTTGATGTTATTTAACTTGTCGGCCAATTTTGCGATGAACCAGAAAAGTTCACGTTCCGATTAGTATAATTGTCTCATGGATAAAGTCGTTTTTCTTGTTAAGAAGTAGGTGGAGGGAGTGTTGGTTGTTTTGGGTCGATTTCCTGTGCTTATACAAAAGGAGGTTTGATAGTAAAAAAAATTCAATTGTAGCTTTTGGATATTAAAAAAAAAAGGTTGCGCTTATTTGCTTGTCATAGATATGAAGACATTAGAATACGTATTAAAAATGGAACATGTCCTTTAACGCTGAATTTCTCTTTGATTATAAAATGTACAGAACACGCGGCTGAAAAAAATGAGAGGAAAGCTCGGAAGCTTTTTTACAAATCTTAAAGAACCATTAATGAAACTGGAATGAACCATTGAAAACAAATGTTAAAAAAAGGTGCTTAAGTGGAGCATTAAAAGAAGGTGATGATCGATAGTAAATGTGTCAGTAAAGATTGAGACAATTCGCAGTGGGTCCGATTGAGGCGCCATGTTGGTTGTTGCTGCTGGCGACATCTGCCGGAAGTAACTCAAAGGTTAAAAGGAAATGTCGGATGAAATGGATTCACCATCGTTTTTATTTATTTTTTTCCCGATCTACTTATTGCAATGGATGATAATAATGGCTGAGATGGGTGGGATGGTAAGAGAAAAAGGGCCATGGGTTTTTTAAAAGTGGAGGAGGGTAGCTTAGAAATTGAAGATAAGACACGTGCTCTCCTCCCGCACGTGCCTAACAAACCCCCCACATCCTCAAACGCTTTGAAAGATGACCACAACGGAAGTGGGTGGAAAATGTAAAGGAGGGAAGCAGAGAGAGAGAAATTTTTTTTTTTTCCCGTTTGGCCTCGTTTTTATTTCAACCTTGACATCGTAAGGAAGACAGAAAGGAAACCCCTATGGAAAATGGCACGAGGAATTAAATGCGTGCCTCCATTTGCCATGGCGCTTATCTATTGGTGGAGCGATGGGATGCGTCCAGGTCCAATTATCGTTGGCTTTTTTTTTTCCCTCTTTGCTTTTCTCGTTCAGGGTTTTTGTTGCGTTCTCTCTCTCTCTCTCTTAACCTTTTTTATTTAATTGATTTTAAAGATCACAGCGGGACATCAGTTCGTGGATGCAGAAGGAAGAGAGCTCCTTTTTTTCCCTCTTGACGTAAACCACTCTGGTCTAATTTTCTAAAGAGGAAGTTGAAATCGACACTGTTAATTGAAGCTGACTGAGTTCTGAGCAGATCACGTTCGTTTCTATTCCTAATTAATTTGCCAGACGTTAAGTGGAATAATGATTCCCATTAGAAATTGATTATCAATGAACTAAAGCGATTATTCGCCAACAAATCCATTTTCAAGGGGAGCATTACAAATTTTCGTAGTAAAACATTGAACTAGTCCATCTTATTTCTTTTTGCAATTATAAAATGTTAATTAGATAAAAATGGATATTTTTACTTAATGATTAATTAGGTCTATTTAGAACAGAGTAAATTTGATTATTTCCCCCCGCCTTTTATCTTGCAAAAATATTTTGTGCTTTTTTAAGAAAATGATTAATACCGAATAATCGTAGAACGGACCAGTTGCGATTTAATTTTTAATCCTTGCAAATGTTACCAGAATGTTTGCGAGTTTGTGTTGACCAAAGAAAAAAAAAATCGCAGTTGATAAAGTAATATTTAAAAACAGCGACAATTTGTGACAACAAGTGACTTAAAAAAATGCGGAAAAAACACATCTTCGTCATCTTGAAATTGTTTTCGCATTTTGAGTAATTTTATTTTATTTTTTGCGTTGAGTTCTTTATGGAATGTGTTAAATTGGCGGGGTTTGCGTCCGCAATTACAAAAAGGAGAGTAGGACAAAAGCTCCACTGAAGAAAGCCCCTACGGTAAGTGCAAGGAGTTGTCTTAACGTAATTACATATCCCCACAACTTACCTAGGAGGAGATTGGTGAAATTGTAACGAATATGGGCCCCTATACTCGCCGGGCCCCCAGGCAATGCTTACACGTTAAGACAGGACTGGATAACCCTCAAAGCAAGCCCCAGTTACTGTTTAATAATATTTAGATCAGTTTTATTGTTAATCCGGAAATTTACAAAAGTTTTTGTTTGATTTGTTTTTGTAATTTTTTTTCTAAGATTAATTTACTGAATTAATTTATGAGTTCACATTAGCGAGAGAATTTCAGTCAGCAAGGGGAAAATATAAACAGTGTTCTGTCAGTATGAGACTTTAAATTTTCTTGTGATTTAATATTAACGATAAAATAATTTACGACATTTCTGTATATTTTGGTTCTTAATTCTTGTTCTTTTTTCGGAATTTTGTCCCCGGTCAACAGCTTTTTTTCAACTGAAATCTGAGATTTAATTGCAGACTTAACTTCCGATCGAATGAAATATCACATGCCTTATGCTTCCATGCCACACATTATGCAGTTCTACACAGTCAACACCACCTAAGAATAAGGCCTGAACGCGGAAACGTCATACATTGTTAAACGTCATAAGTAGTCGTATTTAATCGTATACCAATCAGAAGCCCTAAATTATGACTAGGTATGATGATGTAACAATGTATGAAATTTCTGTGCGCAGGCCTTCTCTTTAGGTGGTGATCGTAGCCAACGAGAACAACAGGCCCCGGCGCGGAAAAGTCATCTGATCATAGTAGTCCGGCCAACAATCCAACCTTCATTGTTTCCAACAAACCAAAAAATATCGATTGTTAAAATCCAAAATGGGAACAATGAAAGTTATATTGTTACTCGGACTTGTATGGTCCGCTGACTTTTCCGCGCCGGAGCCGGTCTTTCTCGTTGGCTGCGGGTGGTGATGCAATGATGTATATTAGAGATAGACTCCGAAACCAGCCACAATACTTGAAGCAAACTGGGAAGCTCCGCCGCCCAGATCCGTCATGGCCGAAAGTGAGTGAAGGTGATGCAAAACACATGGCTAAACATGAGGGTAGCTGATTAATAATTCTTTCATACGCCGATCACAGGGTGATAAGTTTAACTTTCGTTAACTTTGTATATGAAGTATTTTATTATATTTTATAAACCATTTTTCGATCATGGTTTCAATTTCTATTTAGTTTCGATTGATTTCAATTTCGTTTCGATCATCCTTCAGTTACATATTTTCATTTCAGTTACGTATTTTTGCTTTATGCTTGTGAAAAATGATTCCTGATCCTTTTTGTGTCTGTTTGTACAGTTGTACACAGAACAACTGTGAGGAACGATTTTGAATTAATTGTTCCTCGGGTCCAAAATCGTCAAAAACAAAGCAGAGTTAACTACTCCATGGCTCACTCCTACTCAGACTATCATGGCTTCGAGTTGCTTCCATTGATATCTAATACTACTGGATGGCTCACTCAAGGCGAGTGGCATGAAAAAGATTCTGCCTGAAATTGGCTATTGTTATCTGACACAACTAACCGATGACCTTTGAGGACGCGATTGCAATGAGGTTCAGTGAAATTCTAAAAAAAATGCATAATTTTCTCCACGTAGCATATTTTATTTTATTTTTCAATTAAAATTATATAAAGAAAAATTTCCAAAGTTCGTAAAATTAGCATACATAGCCTATTGTGGTATTGGACAGGCATAACACAACTACTCGATAATCTTAGAGGACTTGGTATTTTTTTCCAGAAACATTCGCTATTAAGTCATCCAGTATATTAGATATCAATGGTTGCTTCACTTTGGTGATGCTGTTAACAATAGGTTTCGGAGTCTATCTTTAATATACGTCATTGTGCTGATGACCGTAGCCCACGAGAAAGACAGGCCCTGGCCAACACCACCTAGATAGAAGGCCGTTTGATGATGATGTAACAATGTATACAGTTTCTGTGTCAGGCCTTCTGTCTAGGTGGTGTTGCCCTGGCGCGGAAAAGTCACATGATCATCTTAGACCGAATAACAATGTAACCTTCATTGTTTCCATCTTGGATTTTAACAATCAGCAATTTTTCGTTTGTTGGAAACCGTGAAGATTACATTGTTATTCGGACTAAGATGATCATGTGACTTTACCGCGCCAGGACCTGTCTTTCTCGTTAGCCTCGGGTGATGACTCTGTCCGTCGAAAGTAGAATTAACATTGTCTAAACTATTGATGTCGGACAGTTAACTGGCCTCTATTGTTGGACAGTAAAATTCTAATGCAATCATTACAAACACTATTGTTGCTTGTATTAACAATGCAGCATACACTGGCGGAAAAAAAAAATCCCAACACCACGAAGGACTTGTGCTAGATGAAAGAAATTTGGACAGTATATTCAGCTATGGTATTTATTCAATTGATTCAAGTTTCAAGGTTACAACTTATAGGGGGCGCCACCAACGCCACCCTGTACATGGTGAAAAGCACGGACTTTAGTACTCGCTGTAGTCGCCGAGCTGGTCTATGCAGGCCTGCACACGTGCATGCATACGGTCGTAGAAATGCCGAATGTCATTTTGTGGTATGGCAATTCCATGCCTGTTGTACCTGGATGGTCAGATCAGCGACAGTTGTTGCTGGTTGTGGAAGAGCCCTGACACGGCGTCCGACCATGTCCCAGACGTTCTCGACAGGTAGGATGTGGCGTTCTGATGATCGTGCTGGCCATGGTAGGATGTGGACACCCTGAAGGGCACGTTGGGTTGCAGCGACAGTGTGGGATCGAGCGTTATCCTGTTGGAACAGCCCCCCTGACATACCAGCCATGAATGGCACCACAATGGGTTCAACAACCATCCGAATGTAAACATTTGCCGTCATGCTGACTGGGATAACTACCAGGGGTCCTGCTGTCGTAGGAAATCCCTCCCCATAACATAACGCCAGGGGTGGGGCCAGTATGCCGACGACGGATACAGCTCGGTAACAGGACTTCCCCACTCCTCCTCCTCCTGACCCTTGTGCGACCATCGCTCTGACCCAGACAGAAACGACTTTCATCCGTGAAGACCACAGACCTCCATTCTGCCCTCCAAGTCGCTCTGGCTTGACACCGCTGAAGACGTGCCGCACGGTGTTGAGGGGTAAGAGGCAAACACGCCACAGGGCGCCTGGAGTGGAGGTTCCTGGCCAGGAGACGGTTCCGAATTGTGCGTGGAGTGACGTTGGGTGCCACAGCAGCCCGAATGTCCGCTGCAGATGCTGTCCGATTTGCCACAGCCATCCTACAGATGCGCCGGTCAACCCTGTCTCCAGTGGGCGGGGGTCGTCCAGATCCTGGTCTCCTGGTAATCCTGCCTTCCCTGGACCATTGCTGCCAACAGTTGTACACAGTGGCAACGTCTCGATCTATGCGTTCTGCAATAGCACGGAACGAAAGTCCACCCTCTTGAAGGCCCATTACACGTCCTCGTTCGAATTGGGTTAGCTGCCCATATTCATGTCGCAGTCGCCTTCGAGGCATGTTTTAATGTACTCTACAGTATCACACACGTCCACAAGTGTCTGAAGTGACACAGACTCGCGTCTGATCTCCTTTATATCTCTCATTGGAATGTCTCACTTGCATGTACAGGGTGGCGCTGGTGGCGCCCCCTGTAAGTTGTAACCTTGAAACTTGAATCAATTGAATAAATACCATAGCTGAATATACTGTCCAAATTTCATTCATCTAACACAAGTCTTTCGTGGTGTTGGGATTTTTTTTTCCGCCAGTGTAGATATAAAATATCACTATTGCACAAAGTAAGCAAAGAAAAGCAAATTTTAGGATAGTTTGTAAATTTCCAGTACGGAAGCATCGTTATCATTTTAACAATTTTTACGATTTTTAACGATATAAAGGTCTTGATTGATTGTACATTACTATTAATTTTATTTTGCAACACTGTCTAACACGATCAGTCAAACTTTCGCTGGACAGAGTTGTTGTAAATTTTTGTATTTGGTAGGTAATTATATTAACTAAACTACAGTACACAATACACAGAATTGGCCGGATTATTCTAAAAATGCGTATCTGTCTATTAATATAAGATAACTTTTAGTACTCAATAAGTCTGTATAAATATTCTTTCAACTTAATTGTGAAATTAAGATATATCAAATTGCTTTTGAAATGAGACACATTCAAGAAGTATAACAAGAAAATTTTTTAGCGGTTACGTAATTGCTGAACTGAAATTTTTTTCCGCCTATTAAAGAGTTATAAAATAACAAGAACAAATAAGCGTTATCATAGATTTCTCAAGAAAGTAGATATTAAAATTAGGATTTTTGTTCTATATAGTTAAATTCATAATTATAAGTGTATCCTTCGACATGATTTTTATTGCTCGGTTAGCAAGTTCAAGGTGCCTGTTGCATCCGTTTCTAAATTGGCGACCAGGATTTTTTTTTTTTTTCATTTTAATGCAGCTTACTCAAAAAGTTTGGAACCGTATGTGTATTTTATATTAAGCGACATTTTCTTCCTTTTTTAACTAGAGAATTTGAAAAATTCGCTTTAATTAAGAAATCATAAGAAATTCCTCCGAATAAGGATCTCCTTACTTTATTAGTAAGTCCGTTGACAAAAGGAAGACCTCCAAAGAAGCAGATTAGCTCTTTGAAGTTTTTCCCCTATTTTTTGTGTAAGTTTGTGAATCAACCTAAACATAAGAGTAGAGGTGATGTCAGCGAAGCAATTCTCTTTTTAAATACGTATATTCTCGCCCTCTCCTCCCCCCAGTCTTTTCTTGTTGTTTCTAGATTTCCTTTTTTATTTTATCTTTTCTGATTGAGCAGCAGTAAGCTCTACTTTTGTTTCGAGTTCATCAGAATTTTTTTCTCCCTTTTTCTCTCTCGGGAAGAAAAACCTATAAATTCCCGCAGGTTTCGAAAGCGTTGAAAGGTTTATGGAGGAGGAGAAGGCGAAGAGAAAAGAAAGTGGTGGAAAAATAACGAAGGAAAGTGTGAAAAAGAGATGAAGGGAAGGGAAAAAAAGAATTACAGAAAGTAATCTTGGGAGTGACACCGTCAAAGCCATTGTTTTCTATTTCAGAGGAAGAGATGGCGGGAGTCTGCGCGTGTTTAGCTTGCGTTTAATACATTTCGTGAGGATTATGGATTTACAAATGAACTTTCTTCGCAGATATAAGGGGAAAAAATTTGCATTGTGTTCGATGTTGGGGTAAACATTTTGTGGGAAATTCCCGTCCCTGTGATTTACTTCACCTCGAACGAACCGAGACTCCTCGGACTTGCGGTCTCCCCGTCGCTCCTTTGGAAATTTAAGTGTCTGCGGTTTGCAAATACTCGGGGACTCGACGCACATGAATGGAGCAACTCGTTTTATAGTTTACGCCGAATAATTCACGTAATAAAAAGATTGTAATGTTTCCCCTCCCAAGAAGCAGTGTAAATGCCCTCCTTAAGCAAAGGCTTTTCTTTTGGTGTTGTGGTTGCATTGTGTAAGTCAAACAGGAGCACTAAATTCATCATCTAATTTAAGCGTAATTTTATATTCGTTCCACTGTTTCACTAAGTTTATGTACATTTAAAATCATATTCTCTCAGATTTCGTGTTTACGTTGAAAATTGGTATAATAATGTGTGGTGGTTCTCTTAAAACACCATTAGCATTTAAAATGGAGGCTCTCAAGGCTTAATTGTTTTGTTTAGCGAGAAAAGAAAATTTGAGCACTAATAATATGAGTATGGTTTGCTATAAACTTGCAAATTGTTTAAATTCTATGCTAATTGTTTTAAAAGCATCTTTATTCCGTATTTTCATTTCCTGGAGAGCGCACCGAGTTCATTCGTTGGAAGATCAGATGCACGTGTTAACTTATTCTAAAATTATGTAGTAGTTAAATTTTTATTCTTAAGCTGATAAAACACAGATCTAATTATCACCAGAGGCTGGTAACGAAATTAGTATACCAGGTCTTTTAATTCCCTCATTTTTAAAGATGGTCACATTAAAAATGCGTATGATTTTATATATACATGTAATGTATAATTTATAAAACTTTGTTATAACTATATCTCCTGTTCTCTTATCCACGTCTCATATTCAAAGAACATCATAAACAGATGTTTAAATCACCAAATAGTTTTTTTGTAATATGAGTTTTTTTGGTTTCATATGTTGTGGTGTATCCCTCCGAGGTCTACACTTAGCTCGGATGAGAATAGATGGATGGATGACGAGGAGGGTCGGAAGTTCGATTCCTAGAAATCTCTTCATTCTCTTCAGAGAACAAACCTTATCCTTTCTTGGGAGAAGTGAAAACCAAAACCCCTCGAAGTGACAGTTGAAGACTTTGTAGCGCATTTCTGTAATTAATGTCAGAAAAGACAGAAACTTTATGCTCCTTCTTTTTTTGCCCTTGCCTCATGGTGAAATGGTTGCCACCCTAAAATGAAGAGTTCGTCCATTGTTCATACCAAACCCCTTTATGTCTGTGGAAATGGGAGGGAGACAAAAAGAAAACCACATCCATTACCCATTTGCCTTCAGAAACCATTATAAAACAAAAGACTGCATTGAAGTTTATGGTGAATATTTTAAAAGGGTAATTCGTCTCTAGTCATTTCAACGTTTGTTTCATTTGTCATAAATTAAATTTCATGTTATAACTCTCTGTGAATGGCAGAAAAAAAATTCATTGTCTTCGGTTTTTTCCCGTGAAGGTGTATTCGTACATTAGTAATTTTTATTTTTAATTTCAATTTAATCCGCCTTAATTGGTAGTGGAATTTTCCCAAAGACAACAATGGTTTTCACAGATATTTGGAATATTTTTTTCCCTTTCATTTAGGAGAAAGAATTAATTTGACTTGAATTTGGGAGAAGTTTTTAGTTTTTTATTCTAGTTGATACAGATCAAGTTTTATTGGTAAGATTCGTGGTAATGAACTTGATAAATTAAGACAATTATTTTGAACATGAGAGAATGGGGGTTTTGAGTTAAAGCCGCACATGGCAGAAAGAATTAATTTAATAGCTCTTAAATAGAATATTCTGGATATACCACTTACGGCTTTTAATTTTCATTGTAAAGAATATTTTTTTCTGCGTGGGTTGTAGAATTGACGTAAACGAAGCTGAATTGGTCGGGTAAAATTTCATTGCCATGCTTGAATGGTAATTGTAATGAAGCGTTGAAGATTGCTAATAATACCAAAAATGAAGTTTAAACATTAGAATAAATAAATTACAGAGAAAGGAAGAGGAGAATATGGAACCCTTCTTTCCCTCTTGTGGGGCCCGCTAATTAGGGTTGGGTTGACGAAAGGGTCAGAGTTTGCGTTTAGGACAATGGCTCCACCCACTCACTCGTCAAAAATTTATTTATTTTTTTTTCTCCTTATGTTTTTCGCCCTCGCCCTTTTAGAAGGAGATAAAAACCCGTGCAATGGATATCCTTCCTAATTAGACCTCCTCCTGAACAGTTCCTCGAACTCGCTTCGGACTTTGCCTGAACTTCTCGCCAGATGGCGGCAGTTCATCCGTGAAGCACTCGAAACGGAAACTGGGTTCTTAGTCAAGCTTGAAATGTTGGTCTTCTAAGTAAAATGTTTGTGGTATAATTTTTTTAAATATGGATTTTTTTTGTTGTTCACCATCGAAGTTAAACATGAAGAAAAGTATAGGGTGGATAACGCTGAATTTGCCCTCCATATTTTTAAGGAGGGATAATATCCAAGCAGAACAACACTAATAAATTCAATAGAGTTTTAATAGGTTTTACCATATGGTCAGGGGATTTTCCTGACGTTACCGACTCATGTTAAGAAATTTAGGAAATTCTCCCCTAACGTCAGAAAAGAGCGGAACTCTAAGTTATAATGTGCATCTCGTAATACGGTTTAAAAGGGTCTCACAGAGTACTCTGACACAGGCTTTACAGCGGTGTATGTTATACAGGGTGTTTCTAAATTATCTCCCGTATTATTATACATGTTTATTACTCAAAAACTATTACAGAATTTAACGTGATTTTTTTATTCACAAAGCAAAACTCAAAAAAGTTTCTTAGCATGCCTTAATAAATTTCAATGTGCTCCCGACATTGTGAAGGACGTCAAAGCGAAACTCGATTTCTTCCCATGTTCGGGCTAGCATTTTCGTGCGGTTTAATGCATGGTCGAGTAATCGGACCTTTCTTTTTCGCTGAAGACACCATTACCGCTGCAACCTACCTAGATATGTTGGGAGAACTGCAGCCCAACATAGTCTACCAACAAGATGGAGCACCTCCTCACTGGGGCCTGCAAGTTAGGCAGTGCCTTGATACGAACTTTCCAGGACGATGGATTGGAAGGGATGGGCCAATCCTTTGGCCCCCTCGCTCACCCAATGCGAACCCTCTGGATTTTTTCTTCTGGGGATATGTGAAAGAAAGAGTGTACAAGACCAACATTGATGACATTGAAACTCTCAAGAACAGAATAATTGAAACAATCGCTGAAATTACCCTGGAAGTGCTAGCCGAACATGGGAGGAAATCGAGTTTCGCTTTGACATCCTTCACGCCATAAATAGGGGGCACATTGAAGTTATTAAGGCATGCTAAGAAACTTTTTGAGTTTTTCTTTGTGAATAAAAAAAAAAGCACGTTAAAATCTGTAATGGTTTTTGAGTAATAAATATGTATAATACGGGAGATAATTTAGAAAAATTCTGTATATTCATACGATTTATTCAGTTTTTAAAATGGTGTCTGAATGTTTTCATATGTTGTAGAGTAGCTGGTATTTTCATTATGACCAACCAGCCTGACAGTATTATCAACGAAATACAAGGCCAAAAACGCACACGAAGACAAGCAGTGTTGACGTCCTAAGGGAAAAGAAATCTGTCAATACCTCGATTTTGTGTACCTGAATTTTCAGTAGAATTGTCGCTATTGCGATTGCTCAGAATCGATTAATTAAGCGCTCCTCATTTACGTAGCCAAGTTTGTTAAATTTAAATTACATTTTGAGAGAGATGTTAATTTAGAGGAAATGTGCATCTTAAATTAAAATTAATTTGTCTGAGTGAGACTTGAGAAATTGTCCATTACGAATAGAAGTCGCTAAACGGCAAAAGCAAAAAAAATGGACTCTGATAGCCACTTGGAGAACTAATTCAGACAATGGAGAGTTGTCAGTAAACAAAAACAAATGCCATGTAGAAGGTTTTTGCTATGCACATACTGCGTCCCCTGTCCACGGTTTTCAGAAACGGGTATTAAGAAATGTATTAAGCTTTCTTGTGTTCATCTACAATTTTATTTTTAAACTATATCTTCGGTATTAGATAATTTCATTTGTTAACGACTCAAAAGTTGAAAAGCAATACAAGCAATTCATACATTCTCGGCCTTGATTTGCTATGCAGTATGCCGCCTTTGTACAGTCGTTCACGAGGCAATTCTCCATATCCGAATTTCTTCAGTGTGTTGTAGGTGTAAATCGGTTATACTCAATAATTATTGGCAAAACAGTAATAAAATCACGAACAAGTAATAAGATTAATAATGAAAATAGGAAAGAAAATTCCACAGCCTGGACTCGAACCAGGAACCTTCATCTAATCCCTAACCAACTGATCCACCGTGGAGATGAAAATATTACACTATCTACATGTTCTTTCGGCTGGTTAAAGCAGTTACTTAGCTCGCAGGCCGGGACTATCTTATTATTCATTAAAGAATAGCTCAAGAATGTTCGATGAGGATTTGTTAAACCCCATACCTCAGATGTTTAAAATTATTAAAGAAAATAGAAAAGAAAATTCCTGAGATTAAATTAAAATAAGCTAAAATTTCTGAAGCTGATGTTTCAGATAGATATAGTCTATGCGGATGAACACTTGCCCATTTAATCCAAAGGACCAAAGGCAAAGTCTATTAGACTTGAAAATAAAGATTATGTACAGTAAATCATCATTGTTTAGTTCACAGTGATTAGTAAAGATTGTGTAGTATCATTATTGGTTATTGATAAACATTTTCTTTGTCACTGTCATGGTAAATCTTAAGTCTGTAATCAGTTGACATTGTGATTAAAATATAAATGGCTAATGCGAAGTATAAATATTCAATTATTTTATGTATAGATGATACAACCATTTCCTAGTAGTCGAATAAAACATATCATTAGAAAAGTACTAAATGGCAGTTAAAAATCCGTTTGAGTCAAACATATGTTTACGTAATTTGTTTTCTCTCTCTGACCAGTTTTCTGTCCCTGTAGCCGTTAATCATTTAATTGGTTTCCTTTGTATTCTTTAGGTTTTCATTGCAAATGAGACGCGGAGGCCTTGTCAAAGTCTACGACAGCTGTTTGATGGCAAATGTAAGTTGTTTAGTAATCTTAGTTGTTTTTAATAGGTTTACAATTTTAATTTATATACTTTCTTGTGAAATATTGTAGCATCCATATTATGAATTGTACCAGACAAATTTAAGAATCGCTTGCGGATTATTTTAGATTTTGATAATCGATATCCAACTGTCCTTCGTTGTAAAAGTTATTGTTACGCAATGGCATATTAATTTATAGCTCTAAGTGCACAATTATTTTCAAGTATAATTGTTGACCATAGTGAATCATGCTGAAAATTGCCAACTCAGGATGCCACTCGTCAAAAGAAAATAAAAAGTTCTTGTCTTTGAAAGAAATCTGAAAACATTTGAAGTAACACGAGGGAGGAAAGATAAAAAAGCTCCCATCCCCAGCATCGTCTTCTAAGACTTTTTCGTCTATTTCAAAAGTGGCAATAGGTTCTGACATTTGTTGGTTAAAATTAATATAGGTGTTCACAGAGTGGAAACCGTAACGTAATTAGATGATTCCTTGTACTAGTTCTATATTTCCTCTTATTATGGCTGTTATGATTTGACATAATTCCTGTGTCAAATTTTCTACCATCTGTCGCGTGTGTTGGACATCCACCTGTCACCATTAGAGGCGCCATGTCCACGCGGCCATTGAAAATTAGCGGCAGGAAGAGGTCACGTGTCAGCGAACACGAGTCACTGTCTATAATCACGGATATAAGATTAAAGTATATGTGAATAAAACAGGAGATAAACAACCGCCAAAGAGGCTGATGCACCGTCTAGGCCGGAACCTCGCCCTTCAACTGAATGAAAACTCGTCGTTCATTAATTATAACAGATATTCCAGTTGATGGCATGGCAAAATTCGGTCATTATTAAAGGGGGTTACCCAAAAAAATAGGTTATATTTTAACCATAGAATTTGAGTGGGTTTTATTAATAAATTATAATTAATGAAATTAATGGAGGCCTTACAATACAACATGGTAAAAAATACGATTAATTTCGCTTACCAAGCAACGAAGTAAGCTGCTGTAAGACTCCTTTTTTAAATAGACTTAAAAAAGGCGGGAATGATCCAGAAACTTGTCTTCAAATTTATGTACTACTATGTTGTATTTTAAGGCCTCCATTAATTTCTTTAAGAAATACGCGTACAATACAAAGATCGATTCATTACTTGAAATTATAATTATATAAATTTTATAATTTTCAAGAATTTATAATGCAAAGTATTTGACCTTTAGCATATACTACCGAAAACAAGCAAGAATAAGAACCAAATGTATTAATGGTAATGTTTCTTCATTTTTTTTAGTCCCAGTATAAAAGCCTGCTCATTTCGGACAGGACGACTGTAGAACAGTTGATTCAGTTGCTACTCAACTGCTACAACCTTAAGGACCAGACGTACAAATTTTCTCTTTTCGAAGTGTGCAAGCCAATGAAAAGTAAGGGTTCTTTTTGTCCTTTCTAAATTACCTAATCTTTTTTTTTTTCTTATCATATTTGAACCATCTTCCGTTTGTACGGGGGGGGTTCAATTAGTTACGACACCCCCCCCCCCCCCCTCTCGGCTAATTTTGTTTTTTTTAATAATTTTTATTTTGATGAAATGAAATTTTATACGCAGCTTCTTTTAAACTTTCCATACTACCTCATGTTGCTTCATCCTCTCCCGTTAAGGAGAACTATAACAGTTAGCTTTCAAAATGGAATCTGTGAAGGATGCGTATCACAAACAGTTTTATTTGGCGAAAAATGGGACCATCACAAGCATTGAGAGGCGCATAAAAATGTCTATAGAGAGATGGCAATTGATCGTTAGGAGAACCTGTGTGTATAAGTTTGTATAGCCAAAGAATTGAGGACAATGTGGTATATTCAATTCTTGGTTATATGAATATACTATTTATTCATCAGTATCGGAGGTAATGGCGTGAAAAAATCCTCCAAGGACCATTTTCCAATTATTATTTTAAATATACATACATACAGGGTATCTGCAATAAGACGAGCCGTGAATGGGGAAAAAAATATGTTGCATTACTTATTGAACACCCCTCGTAGATAAAATTTTTATAGACTTAAGCAATTTGATACATATTGAGTATCTCTAATAATTATTTTTTTAAATTGCAAAACTGTTAATGAGGAGAACAATATTTATTTGTGGCTTTTTTTTTTGTATTGTTTTGCTTAATTGTTAATCGTTCATAATTGGGATCGCTGCATAAAATTCTTATTTGTAATGAGATTTTCCATTTGTTTGTCTATCTATAAGAACAGTATTTAATTTTCAGCTGTGACGTTATTATCAAGACATGCTCTTTTAATTGAATGAACGTTTATGCAATATTCGCAGTTTAAAACGTAGCAGCACAGATGAGAAAATCTTATTTTCCTTTTTTCCTTTTTAAAGATTTGTCTTCTGATTTGCATACTTACGTAACGTCTTTCAACATTGCTCATCATGAAAGGACGAAATGTTTATTAAAGTTCCGCATGATTGAGAAAACGAAAAGCAATGGGTGTCTTTTTTGTCATCAAGAAGGAAGTCACATGTTTTTATGCAAGGTTAAAAGAGTTGTTTTGAAAGTTGTTTGTTGCTGTCTTTAATGTACATAGTTTGAATGAGTTGAAATTCCTGGCTTGTAATCCCTTAAGTCATCAAGCAGAACTAATTCATTCATTTCAACTGAAAACATGTGTGAAACACCATATTATATATCTTATTTTAAGTTGCTGCTATCGCTTTATCCAAAAGTTTGCAACTCCAAATTTTATTATCAAGAACTAAGGATTAACCTTTAAATAATCACTCATCCTTTTGAACGAACTTTGGTGTTGAAGGGAGACACAATTTAAAAAAACAAGCTTTTTGTTTCTATTCTAAGGTGGAAATTGAAACTCCATTCATCCTTTTGATTGCTGCAACCATATAGAAATCTTTTCACTTTTCACTTAACTCCATACTCTAATTTTGATTGCTATTTACCAGAGAGCTTATTTAGACATATAATTTTTTAGTAAATAAACACCAACTGCGACCCTTGATCCCTACCCAAACGTTTCCTGTGGCTTGTAAACAATGGCTTATGTCTTTTATCTCTTTCCCAGGTGAACGGAAGTTGCACTTCGACGACTACCCTCTCCTGATTCAACAGGAATGGCCTTGTCCCGAACACTATGCGTTCCACGTGAGAAGGAACGCCGAAGGATCCGTACGACGGAAGGTAATTATGACCCAATTGACTTCCTCTCATCCCTCTTTTGTTCATCCTCGGCGAAAAGCCCTGTCTGTTCATCCTGTCTGGGAACATCTCTCTCAATGTAAATCCCTCTCTCTCTCACTTTCTTTTATTGCTCACTTTTGCTTTGGGAAAGTAATTTTAGCCAATTCATGATGTAGTAACAACAGCAACAACGGACCATTTTGTCAGGACTTTAGTCAGAAAGATAGAGGAAATTTTTCATTGTTGATTTATCCTCCGAATCATCGCCAACAACAAAAAGGAAAAAAAAGTATAAACCTAAAAGCAAAGCAATTTAAGAAAAAGAACCCTAACGGACAATGAATAATCTTTCTAAGATTATCCCACTGTCTTATTAGTGTTTTTATTTTTTATTATTCATTGTTTAGTGAATTTAAAAATCCAGAAGCGAGAAAAAGCTTCACTTAGCCAGGTTAGATACGTTAGCATGTCTAGTTGCGGAGAAGTGAGAAGGAGTTTCGAAATCGTTAAGTCACACAATGGACGCTATCGGTTAGTTGTCAGTTTGGCATCGCAATGGACTATGAATATGAACCAAGAGCGATAGCGAGGACCGCAATTTTGATAACAGTGACAGCGATATACAAGGGCCGTTAACGGAATTAAATGTTACTGCAACTTCTGCGATATACAGCCCTATGCATTTAAACCGTGAAACGGGATCTTCTGCTTGCCGCGTCGGCGTATGCAAATTAGGGCGGCGTGTGCCTTACACAACAGATAGGCCGACCTCATTCCTTCGGCTTTTAGCACATGCTGTTGCTATCGTCGTTCTTGAAGAACGCCAGGCCCGTTTAGAGTTGGAAGAGCATCTAGTTCCACCTTATACGTGATCTAGTTTCAGCGAATTTCTTGTTTGTTTGATACTGAATTTAAAACGGCGGATGCGTAGACAAAGCAAGATGCTTCAAAAGGAGCTGAACACACGATGCTGTTTGGAGTTGGATACCAGTTCCCTCGCTGTCAACAACTAATCCACTGCTTTTTAATCGATTCTGATTGTGGAAATCTATGAAATGTGAAATTTCTATCCGACTGTCTATTTACCCATCCAAACAGCGAACAAATTGAAGGCATAAAACAGGTTAGCAAAATCTTACGATATGTAGAATAGTCCTAAAAGCGAAAGTAGAATCGAAAGCGACTAGAA
>JAHWFO010057866.1:133690-156329 GCA_023313115.1 Rhysida immarginata | reverse complement strand
ATATATACTCTATTAACCTGGATTAATGTTATGATGCAAAAAAAAAAAAAAAGAAAAATTGATTTTTTTCCGTGGAGTTTACCTTTAAGTAACAGTATGAAAGAACTTATTTAAAAAAATCTCATCTGTATAAAAAATACTTTTAAAAATTAGTTTTTAGAAAATGAATTTAAGAAAGTTAGGCACCTGTAGGTGTTTTTCTTCCTGTTTTTTCCCCAAAATAAACGATAAAAATGTAAGAAGGTATTGTCTTGTGGAATTGCCAGTAAAGGAAGGAAAAAATCCTCGAACAAGGAAGAAAAAAACCATCCGCGATATAAAAAGGTAAAATTGAGACTGAACATAAAATTAATTTAACGGTATACAGGGTGTCATAAAAAGGACTGATGGTTTTAAAATGGAATAGCAAGCAAGCGGTGACAGTTATTAAAGTTTATTCGGGCACGAGATTGAAATGTGAGGTCAGGAATTTGTTTGTTTAGTTTTCTTGCGTTTTGCGAACCGATCTTTTCGGATTTCGCGTAATAACATTCTTAACGGCCTGCATATTTGGTGTCCATATGGCCTACCGCAGACGTCCAACGATGCCCGCCAACTCAACCACAACGCTACCTGTTCGTGGAAATTTCTCGTACAACTATTTTACTGTATTCGGATATTCAATTGTTATTGACATTAAATCCGCACTGGAAGCTCCTTCTTGTCGCTGTTGTGCTCTCACCCAATCGGTGGTATTCCATTATACAGGATGGCCCATAAATAAGTTCAGGTTTTTGACAGCCTACAACTTTTGAACGGAGCAAAGTATATTAAATCCGTAAATGAGGAGAATAGCTCGAATTTCTGAATAGGATCTCTGAATGAAACTTTCCCTGAAAGGTGGATTGGGCGCCGTGGCCCCGTCGAGTGGCCAGCCCGGTCCCCAGACCGATTTTTTTCTTGTGGGGCTATCTCAAAGAGAAAGTCTACGCCCACCCCACTGACGACATCGAGGAACTGAAGGAACTGATAACCCAAGAATTTAACGCGATTCCTATTGAGTTCTGTCGCAAGGCGTGTGCATACGCGGCTTTGTGTCTCCAAGCAGTAATCGATCTCGATGGAGCACATAGAGAATCATTTTTGTATCTTTTGATGATGTATACCACTTACCAGATTAAATAAATTGTGTTCTTACAATGGAGTTATTGGCTGTCAAACACCTGAACTTATTTATGGGCCACCCTGTAATATCTTTCCTCCAAAGAATGCACCATTTTCACGGCTTCCTACGGTAGTACCAAAACAAACTCAGGAACTCACACATTAATCTCCTGGAAGAATAACTTTAATAACTGTCACCGTTTGCTTGCTATTCCATTTTAAAAGCCGTCAATCCTTTTAAGAACTATCTGTAGATAGGGGACTATTTTATGGTCAGTCTCAATTTTGATGCTTTCGAAATACGTATCAAGCATTTCATATCTTTGAAAAGCATAGGTCCAATGCTAAGACGCAGGATAAAAGGGCATTTTTCACAGGAATAAAATGTCTCTTTCGATATTGCAGTATTCGTGGCCGTCATTTCAACTATTCAGTGATTCAAAAGTAACAAAATATTTTGAAATGCAATAAATCGCAAAGTATGCATAGTAAACTGACGTGGTTTGTACAGGGGGGGGGGGATTAGGGGATTTTGTTTATATTGAAGAGATTTAATGTTCATAATAGTTACATTACATTTCGTGATCACTAGTTGGAGCCATAGAGATCCCATGTCCTAAATTCCCTTCTTTTCGAACGAGTGACTTCCAAGGTCTCCAGACCTGACATCTGCAAACTTTGGGCAGTTTCATTGGCCTCTATTCAGTACATGTTTCCACCATATCTATTGAGATGCTCTTTATACTTTGTACAGTGTCTTACTTCGTCTGACGGCTTTGCTCATAATGAAGGGCACCTCATTGAATATTTGTAACCATTTTTATTACGTTTATCGCAGTTTCAAATTATCTGTTACTACTTTTGGATTACCCGTTATTTCAACTCTTTTAGATTATTTTTGAAGGGAATAATACAAAATTTTAGGAAGTGTGTCTTGCACATGGTTGTAATTGTAGATTAATGTCAAATTATTAATTTTTACCATTCTGTTTGCATAGGTGCCATGGACAAGAAGCCTGGACGTCAGTGGACACGTCAATTTTCGGTTAAACTTGCGTGACGAAGTGAGTCCGAAAATTATCCATTCACCAACATTAAAGCCTTCGTACAACGACTACGAGAACTACTTCTATATTTAAAACTGCTCTCTTTTCCTGCTTTTTAATTAAACAAAAAAAAAAAAGACTTGCAGATACTTAGCTAGTGTTTAAGTGCAAAGCTTTTGAAACTGCTAAAGCATCGGGAGAAGAATCAACGACCAAATAAATCAACGACTATTTAAGCATTTCTTTTTGAAAGAGTGTTTTTCTTCTTCTTTTCATCGAAGCGTTTAAAGAACTGTTATTATTTTCATTCTGTATATTGCTATTGAATGACACGATTTTCGCTCTTTTTGATTCGTTCTTTAATATTGCATTGTAAAAAGTAGACTTTTGAGAGTGTGATTCAGTGTTTTGTGCAAAGTTTAACTCTAGTTCGAAACTTTCTATTTAAATTGCTATTGAAAATGGCTTAATTCCGACGCTCTAATCTAATCATATCATTTTTTCATGATCCATATCTTTTTGAAGAACATCTTCTAAAGAAAAAATTTGAATTTGATACGTGCGATATTTCTTGTAGTTCTTTAGAATTTATTAAATGCTAAAAAAAAGTTGAAAACAGATGTTATTTAAAAGTTCATTGTCATTTGTAATTAATATTTAAAATAATTGAAGTTGTATTACTTTTTGTATAATAATATAACTTATATCTAGTCGAATTGTGTATTGCTTATACATTTTTACGAGCATGTTTTCTTGTTCATTTTTTGGATGTCTTGTGTGTAAGCTTCCTTGTAAACTTTATAGATATTATGTGTACATATAAACTCTCAATGTTTATATACGAAGTAAATAAAACAATTTCTATTATAAATGTTATTTATTGCTTGTGCAGAATTATAAAAAATGTTTCCTCTATGTTCCACACTCAGCTATAATTGAAAATTAATAGCCACTCATTGTATTAAGTGTCCACTGCGATTTTTTTTCTGTCTTTAAGAAGAGCTGTGCAGCTAAATCATTTCATTAAATTTGTATGAATTTCTTAATACTAATATGTATAAAAAAAAACAAAACATTTTTTAAAAATCACCTTCAGTAATGTATTCTTGTAGAGAATTTTACAAAAAAAATTTAACAACCGATTTGGAATTTTGATTGAAATTATAATAATGTAATTGTTTATAATTAAACTGAAATGAAACGATAAGCTTTACCTTTCAACCAAAGATAAATGATTTTGTTACTCGTATTGAAATTGTATTGGACCTATAAGCACTTTGTTATTGTACAAAAGTAAATTATAAGCTAGTGTCGAAAAATAAAACACTGATTTAAAATTAAACTAATATCCGTTTTATTTATATTAATAAATTTTTTAGATTATATTTTTAATATAGGTGGTGGACAAAATTATCATCCACAAAAAATTAATATCCTTGGGCAGCTCAGCAATATAAAATCGAAAATGGTTGCTTTTCCAACAACATAGGCCAACGATGAAAAATCATCTTGAATGAATTTGCCTTAGTCTTGTGGTTTTTAGTGTGCTGAATCCGAATCTGCTTTTAGATTTTTTCTGTCACGTCACATTTCCAAGTTAAAGTAATGGTAGTGAAGAGAAGCGGCTGCGATGTTAAAGTTTTTTGGTTTTGTTTTGGTATTAACGTCCTTTTCAACTGCTATGGCCATTTCAGGACGGCGTTATAGGGGCCGCAAATTTTGCCTCGCAAGGGTTCTTTAACGTGCAGCCGGCAAACGACTACACGGGACCAACGGCTTTACTTCCCTTCCGAAGGAAGTGCGTGATCTCAGGATTTCCCCCTGAAAAATCCTCGTCGTCCTCGGCCAGGATCGAACCCGCGTACTCGGGCATCAGAGGCGATCACGCAAACCACTGAGCCACCGAGGCCGATCGATGTTAAAGTAACCTATTTTTAGGCCACAAGGAAATATATCAGGCCTCATACTCTGAATAATCTAGAAGTGTTTCATTGAAAAAAACAAGGAAAAAACTGAGATCAGATACGAATTCAGCACATGCAACAGCATAAGAATCAATTCGTAACGTTAAAGACTAGTTTAAAAAGTTATTTTTTTTTTGGAAATCGACCTGTGGGCTCCTAACGACGTGGAAAACGTGGTACATCTAGAATATTACATTCACCAGTGAGATTTTTAAGACTACACTTAATGCTGAATTATTTTTCAAACTAATGGTGATGTTAATCATATTGAAAGCTTGCAGTATCTTCGTTAAGACTACCCAAATACAGAGTTATTTTCAAAACTCTGTAAATATATTCTAAAGTAATGTAATTACAGTTATAATTGATGCTCGAAAAGAACCATAAGTTTGCTTCGTGATATACCACTTGGCACTGCCTTTTAAAATGGCGACAAAACGGTAAGGGTTTTTGTCAACGAGATAGAATACATTCTATCTCGTTGGTTTTTGTTGGAATATGCGAGATATGTATATATATCTGTTATTGCAGTGCACCGTACCTTCAGAAGAGAATAAATAAAATGCACCATTTATTTACCACCATGTGGTGACAGGGCCGCCGCCAGGGGGGGGGGGCAAACAGGACTCTAGTCCGGGGCCCCAACGGAAGGGGGGCCTCATCAGGCACGAGGCAGAGCCCAGAGGGGCCCACACGTACCCAGTTGTCAGGGGCCCAAATATTTCTGGCGGCGGGCGTGGTGGTGATAACGGCAGTTTAAGGGACTAGTCTGTGTAAACAGAAAAGCATCGACTGGGCAACCAGCTCTTACATTTGGGTGGATTTACAGTTTCGTGCACACTATCTGCCAAACTTTCATGATTTTCACCGAAAGTCACGCAAATGGGTGGATTTACACTTTCGTGCACACTTTTGGCAAACGTTCATGATTTTCATCGAAGTTACTTAAATGGGTGGATTGCAACGGTTCGTATGAATTTAAAAATTCTCCTTTAAAATTTCTTTATTTATAAAAATGTTTGTTTTTGTTCTTTTTTATAAATAAAAAAAAATGTTTAAATTAGGAATTCAACGCTTATTTTTCGATGTTTTCGCAGAACATTCAAATAAAAAACCGCTTTTATGTACATTGAATGATTGAATTCAAACACTCTAAAACGTGCTGTTTCTTTACATAAAAACCACATAAAAACCAAGTTGATCCATCAAAAGCGGTATACGACAGCATAAGAACATCACCAGGAATGGTTTGAGGAGACAGGAGCTGAGGAAAACGATCGTCCTGCACAGAGCCCCGAAATAAATTCCACTGAACACTTGTGGGATGAACTGGAGCGATGACTACGAGCTAGGCCACATCGCTAAACATCTGTGAACTCATCAACGCTCTTAGGTTAAAATGAAAGAAAATTCCCGAAGTTATCAAAATCTGCTGGAAAGTCTTCCTCGTGGAGTAGAGGCCGTAATAAAGCAAAGGGAATTTCAAAACCATATTAATTTTCTAACATAATGACTGCAGTGCAAAAATGAAGGTGTTCGGAAGCTTTTGATCACTGTGCAGGAATCTATATTATGATAAACCAGAATTCTAGAACAATGATATTGTAAATTCTAATAGCTAAATGAAGTAGATAGATGATTTCAACTATAATAAGCTGTTGTTTCACTATAGTGGTATTAGAAATCTATAATAGTTACTGTCCGCTTCTCACGGAAATGCCCCTGCGTTGTTGAAAGTGCTCACTGCGCGTGCTGCAGTCGTGGATGCGTCCACAGGACTGATAGGGAACACGAATACGAAAATGCATGGAGGGTAGGCAGGGAAAACAGCATCTGGAGCCTGCTGTTAACTTGAACGTGGTTAAGGTTCCCTCCTATCAGTTCTGTGGACGCATCCACGACTGCAGCGCGCGCAGTGAGCACTTTCAACAACGCAGGGGAAGCGGACAGTACAAGTAATTACGAAGATCCGTGCAAATCTTGAGGCTTTAATTTATATAATAAATAGAGATACAAGATACAAAGTGGTACCTTAACAAATAGTCGGGTTATCAACAATTAATATGTATAACGAACTAGTTATCCCATTTGTAAACACTGCGAAATTATTGTATAAGGAACTGAGGAACATGTGTAACCAGACAACATTTGGTTGAGTTCTATTATTCTTAAAGCAAATCCTTTCCCCTTATTTACAATATAGTACAACTTTCATCGTCGTCACTCGATTCTTCTTTTTCTTGTCGCTGCTGGGAACATAATTCCTCTTCTAATTCTTCCTCTTTTTGTCTTGCAATTTCTAACTGTCTTTCCATTTCTCTAGCAAGTTCCTATTAAAAAAAAACAAAAAACATCTAAATATTTTTGATGCCATCTACCTATAAATTAGTCCTTGCAGAATACAACATGTATTTCTATTAAAGTATTCAGAAAAAAAAGAAAATACTTCAGCAAATAAAACGAATCAACTTCATAAAGGAATGGCGAGAGCCATGGAACTGTGGATAAATCCAGAATAGTGAGAAGTGCCAAGAGATGCTAATCCACAGAGAAGTAATTTCGTTACACGATTTTACATAAGTGTTTACATTAGTTGTGTAAATAAATTATTTTTGTGCGGGTTAGTGTTTATTCTAAATCAAATTGAATGAACAATGGCGGATTCATGTCCGAGAATTGGCTTCAATACTGAACATCAACACTTGCAGTGTGGAGACCATCATCCACGATAAGCTGAAATTCATAGAGATCTGTCCCAGTATTAAATAGTGCAGTGTAAAATGAATTCGCCTTTTATACAGAGTGATTCGAAAGTCCCCGAACTCCAAGTTTAAAACGTATTTGCTGCAACACCATAGAAGATATCCGAGTATTGCTGCTTGTGGTAGTTGTGTGATCTTAGGAACGCGCTGCACAACGTGAGAGCATCACGTGACACAACGGTTGCGCGGGCGCAGGCGAATAGAGACGTTCAGACGCAAGGACAGAGTCGCATTCTTAAAAGTTTATTTTGCGGAAAAGTCGTATCAACATTGCATTCAGCGCTTTCAAAGGAAGTTTCCTGACGCTCCTATACTGTACCAGGGGAAACAACAATGTATGATCTTTTATACCGGTTTCACGAGACAGGCAGTGTCTATGATAAGCCGAAAAGTGCGCGACGGACCGTGATGACGAATACGTTTCTGAAGAAAATTCAAGCTTCCATGCAGCGCTCTCCACGGTAGTCACTTCAGCGGCTATCTCAAGAATTGAGAGTCTCGTGTTCAGCCTGTTAGAGGGCTACTACAACGTCTAAAGCTACGTCTAGAGGGATCCTTATATTTTATCTCATTTCGTTGCTGAGTTATAACGTTTCAAAAGTGTATACATCAATTTGGGACACCCTGTATTTAATAAAAAAAAAAAAGCTTACAATTTTAGGAATAACGTTTATATCTGAACTCTTAGAACTTTTAGAGGCCACATGATGTCCTTCACGGTTAGTAGGATGCAGACAGTAAAAGACGCGGATGTGTTCCACGTGTGCATTCGAAATGTACTCCGTGTATAGTGAAAACTGTAAGTCACGGAAAGCCATGTTTAATTGGATCCAGGAATTCAACAAGGGACGATGAAGCATCACAGATCGTGAACGTCCTGGTCGTACCATAGAAATGGTAAACGACACCATAGTGCAGCGTGTGCAACAAATGATCCACGATTCAGCCACGACTCAGCCCTCAGTGATTTCCCATCTGCTTGGGCCTCTGAAAAATCATCTGACTAGTCGCCGTTTCGAAGATGATTCACCCTAAGGATCATTTCTGACTCTGACAACAGACACAAAACTTCTTTGCTGCCGGATCAGTGTCTGAACGTACAGGGTGATTACGTATGAAAATTGAAATGAATTTCTGCCAGTTATTCTGAGTATTGTTTTTTCTCTCTACTTTTGTGACTTATTTATTGACTCACCCTCGTATTACAAATATCTTAGTTCCATTTGGTAGATTATTACTGAACTAGGGTTCTACCCGTCAAAAATGACGGACAACTTTTCAACGTTTTTAGTGCTTAATGCACTACATAAATTTTTATTACTTTTTTTTATTTTTCCTTTTTTACCGACTTCAAAAAAGGAGTTCTCTGTTTGACCCGTATATTTATATTTATGTTCGGGGTATTCCCAAAAACAAATGATCCGATTTGGATGGGGTTTTCGCTATTCGACTGAAGGTTTTTGACCCATGAAGTCGGTTCATGTTTGTTAAAATAGTTCTTGTTTGTTACATTTTCGGTTTAATTTGAGTTTAATTCAGCAGATCTTGAATTTATTATTAATACATTACTGCAAAAAAACTTTACCAAATGTTTAATATTTTGTATTTCATTACTATCTGCACAAATCACAGTAAAAACTATTACATATTGCATTGTCATCGGGATGTGATCCATCCTGAAAAAATCAATCATTTTGACAATTTTTTACTTTTCCCATACACATTTGATTTGGCCGCTTCCCCTCCCCCTCTTCCCCCCTTGGCTACTCCCATGCATTTGTGCTGATAAACCATATACAAAAAATAAAATCGCAGATCCTTAGCACTCCAGCGGTGGTGCACGGTCTCAGAGACCGTATCAGTACATTTTTGTGAATATCTTCTTATGAATTTAAAAGAAACAAATGACCACTTCTGTATTCTCCCAACTTGGACCCTCCTAGAAGTCAGTATGTCATAATCCACGATTTCTTCCTTAGATTCACGTATATAGGACGTACGGTCTCAGGGATCGTGCGCCACCAACCTCGTTACTAAAGTAAATTGATGTAAAAGTCATTTTTTAAAAACTTATTTTTAATTTTTTTATTACCTAAAGATATTCTCCAGTTAATTTCCAATATATTTTTTGTTTATTAATATTTTCCTACTTAGAAACTTTTATTTGAAAACAAATATTTGGAGCGAAACGCAAATAATAATGCAAGTATACTAATGCTGTTTTCTAGAGCAATAAATAAAATTTCTTATATATTTAACCTCCGTTTATACTAGTTTTGAATAAAATAATTTTGAATATCGAGAAAAATTATTTTATAGTTTTTTATATTAAAAAAATAGGCATTTTTATCATCCTCTGGGAAATGATTGCTATTATTCATTTTTATAATAGTTTTCATTTATGTAGGAAAGTAAATATGTATGAAAAGTAAAAATAGTGTAAAGTATCAATTTTCAACTATTTTATTTTTATAAATGGTTAATAAATACAACTGAAAAATAAAAAATTTTTAGACGGAAAAAAAAAAGTTTTAAATTTCTTTCTAAAAGTTGCGTTTTTTAGACAATATTGAAAAGTTTATTGAGGTGTTCTATTAATAATGAGGTGAATTAAGTGATAGGTAAAAATATTCATGAATTTCATTTTTCAACATTAAAAAAAGTAGATTTAAAATCCGGTCTCACAGACCGTGCGCCACCACCCGTGTTACAAACACCCGCGCCACCTCTGGAGTGTTAACATTGGTGGTTCTATGAACAGGAGAAGAATCAATAACCATAATTGAAATTAATTTTATTTACCTTGCAAGAGAAAAAATATTTAAAAACTGTATGTTTCTCCTATAGAAATTAGCTAAGTTCTTTATATTCCAAAAATTAGTTTCTATTAGCTAATTAAATGTTCTTGACCATTGTTGAGTTCAATTTCTTTAGCAATTGTAGCTTGGTATGGGCACGCAGCTCGCAGTGCATTGCGTTGTATTCCATATACACAAACAAACTGACATAAGAAATTATATTAATAGATATTCAACGTCGTAGAGGTGGTGTTTCACGTAGATATTTATTAAAAAGATACTTTTATAACACAACAGTCGAAACAATTCCGGACAGAGAATCGGCTCCAGATGGCAATCCAAGGCCGTCTTTCTAAATCCAAGGCCGTCTTATTTCATTTCTAAAGATGTGTTGAAGGCCTATCTCTTAGTTGCAGGAAATAACGTTAAAAAATAAAATTCAAATTCATTCATGGCTAAGCTTTTCATGCTGAAAGCATGAAAATGAGTCACTGCTTAACTGTACTCATCTTCAAGCACCAAAATTTTAAGAGAAATCGGCATTTATTCACAGAAGCCATGAGTGACTTTTATTCGCAAGATAAAAAGGGATACTTCATCTCTTCTATGGCTGCTTACTTACCAATTGCTCTTCCCTGATAGCTTCGTTACGCCGTCGTTCTTCTTCAGCGTTGCACCACTGTATGAATTGAAGATTTAAAGCTCGCACACGAGCCTCTTTTTCTTCTGTGAAGAAATTAAATTGAATAAATAATGAAATAGTTGTATAAATAAAACATTTTGATATAATATTGCTTCACTGTCTTTATATTAATTTCGACTCATTCTGAAGGTTTTATTTTCAGTCCAATATTATGCAATGGGCGGCACAATATTCTGGTTTTTGTTGATCGTTGTAGCATTTTAATTTTAACTTTGACTCTCCATATTTCAAGATGATCAAATATTTTAAATTCCAAATGCATATATTGAGTGCATGTAATTCCATTTGTTAAGATTTTATTTTTCAATTTGCGATAAGTTTCAAATCTTAAAATGTAAGCATCTTTTCGACATACAAGCTATTTTTATTTAAATAACTGTTTAACGGTCTTTTGACAGGAGGAATCAAACTATTGTTTATCTCTGATTAACTAAAAATAAATAAATATTTGATAAGTACTGTAAATAAAATGTCTAAGATCACTGCATTCAGAATGATCTTAAATGAAAGTAAAAAGTCAATTTTAAAAAATACCACGACAAGTCAAAACTGCGGACACAATAAGTACACACACTGGCCAATGAATTAGAAACCCGTGATGAATTCCTGTACTGATATGTAAAACGGTGTCACAGGTCAGAAACGATTGTGATATGCAAATGAATGCAATCATGTGAGGTACATGCTCATTCCAAGCTGCAGCTGCTCAAGTTGAGCAAAATGGGGAAAACAGCAGACCTGTCCGAGTTCCAAAAAGGAGTTATTGTGGGAGCCCGTCTAGCTGGAGCTACGATTTCCAGGACAGTACAACTGACCGATATCTCAAAAGTTCAGGTCACCAAGGTGTTCGATGGGTGGAAACGGAATCCACAAGAGTTGTCGAAACGGTAGAATTGTGGATCAAAAACAATCAACACAGACAGAACCGACGTCGTCTGAGACGGATTGTGCGGCAAAACGGATGGTCTACTGTGGAGCAACTGACGGCAGACTTCAATGAAGGAACATCGCAATCCATCTCCTCCAGAACAATGCGCCGAGAGTTGAAGCGAATAGGGATGGGAAATCGCATGCCAGTGAGGGAGCCCCTCGTGTCAGCAACAAACCGGAAAGTTCGCCTGCAGTGGTGTAAAGAATGGTGTGACTGGACAGTAAACGACTGAAAAAAGGTGATGTGGTCGGACGAGTCACGTTACACATAGTTTTGCACCGATGGCCGGCAGAGAATTTGGCGGCAGCCCCATGAAGCGATGGACCCCTCAAGTGTTGTGAACACAGTTCAAGCTGCAGGAGGAGGTGTCATGGCATACCATGGGCCATGTTTTGTTGGTATGGCAAGGGTTCCCTGATATTCCCTGACAGTCGGGTGAAAGCCAAAGAATACCTGAACATTGTTGCAGATCAAGTCAATCTTGCAATGGTGCATTTGCACCCAAATGGTGACGGGTTCTTCATGGACGACAATGGTACTGTCCATCGAGCAAGAATTGTTCAGGAGTGGTTTTCTGAACATGAAACCGAGTTGCAACATCTGCCCTGGCCAGCGCAAAGTCCGGATTTGAATCCGATTGAGAATGTTTGGGACATGTTGGAAAGAGACATTCGTCGAAGGCATCCGCTTCCGTCTACTCTGCAGGACCTGAAGGTCTCTCTGACGAATGCATGGTCTGCGATTACCATATCTGCATTGCAACAACTTGTAGACTCCATGCCAAACCGCGTATGTTCTGTAATTACAGCCAAAGGAGGGTCAATACCAAATTGAACGAAGGTTTCTAATTCATTGGCCGGTGTGTGTAGTTTAAAAAAGAAAACCACCAATCAACACAAAAAGAATTTGAGCGATTAAATTCTTTTAATTTGGATTGGCGTTTTCCTTTTTAGAAAATTTTTATGAACAGAGACGACTTCATAAATTAACAAATTACATGAATCATGGGACGGACACTTCCTTATTTACATGAAATTTGCACCTCAGCACCTTATGGGATTTTATGGTATTGATATGGTAATTTACTCGAGTGACGTTGTCGCTGGTGGAGACTTGCTAAACGAAGGGAATTTAGTGAAATTTCGGAAAAATTATCACAGCCACGTACAATTATTGGCGATATCGTGATGAAATGGAACACTCAAGCACCACGTCGACGAACCCCAAAACTCACCTAACGCGACCGACGAGTACTGAAGCGCGTGGTTCATTGAAAGCATTCCAGGTCATCAACATGCAATATGAATCAGTGTGCATTACAACATTTTGAGAAAAGAACTGCAAGCATTCGGCATTCACAGATGTTATAGCAAACATGTCGCTAAACAACAAGGCTGCCAGACACGAGAGGTGTTTGGAATGCAGACATTGGACTGACGATGAGTGGAAAAATATTTTGTGAAGTGACGAATCACGCTACACTCTGTTCTAATCAAAGGGACGTGTTTGAGTATGGCGAATGCCAGTGGAGCGCCTTTTACCAGAGTGCATCGTTTCAACCGTGAAGTTTGGTGGTAATGAAGTCATGGAATGTCTTGGGAACCTTACATGTGATTGAAGGCAATTTGAACTCTGAATGGAAATATTGTAGGTGCATATGATCAACTAGGAGGCGGTTGTGGGCTAGGGAGCTTTCGCAGAGCAAGTCAGCTCTGTGAAGTTAAGCATCGCGTAGCATGGCTAGTCATTGGTGACCAGACACAACGGGACATGACAAAACGGGACAAGACAGAACGGGACAGACAAAACGGGAAAGGACGGAACAGGACGGTGACAAAAAGGGACAATGACAAAACGGGACGGTGACAAAAACGGACAATGACACAACGGGACATAGACAAAACAGGACTGAATCATCGATTCATCGCCACACAAAAACGTTCCACGAACGTTTATAAAATTTATATAAACTTAAGAATAAACAATCTTTATTTGTAACAATAAATAACACGATGTCTTGTTCTTGATGATATCCTTGAAGGAGAGTATATTTCTTCTTCTTTACTTCAGGCTGCCCAATCTGGGACTTTGTTAATGTAAGTTTGTGGATGGCCATGTCTTTTTCAAGACCTTGAAACAAAAGCCAGACACTAGGATGACTGTAGTGGAATAGAGAGTTTAGTGCATTATGATATCCTTCACAGCAGTTAGTTGTTTTAGGGGATCTCTCAATGGCAGCTTCATATTGGTTCCAAATTCTGACTGGAAACAGTGGATCTCTACATTGTACATATCCTCATCAGGGAAGGTGGCTGCAAGGATATCAAAGACGGCTCTGACGTGCTGCCAGTGAATTCAACTGTAGCTTTACCTCTATATTAGACTCAAAGTCGGCTTTCCGGCCCACACTGTTGATTTTTCTGATCGGACTTTGGCATATGTGGAAGTAGCATCCCTTGACATCAGCACTGGGAAATGCTAAGACAGCAGCAGAAATACAAGCCTTCTCAAAATCTACCAAGATTTTTCTCGGAGACAAGTTAGGTACTAAGTGTTTCAAAATTTGGGACATCCTGTTGTATATTACCATGTTTTTTCTCTGCAAGAGAAAATACACGCAAGGGGGATATGAGTTTCCCACTTTGGTATGCCAAGTGTATAGTTGGTAGAACATGTTTGGAGCTTTGTCAAATGTGCCATCCCCACAGATGTTCTCATTGTCCAACTCCTGCAACAAATCTCTGTCCCCAATTACTAAAATTCTGTCGGAGTCAAAGAGCAGCAGAGATGCATACTTCTCCGGAATAGAAAAACTTGGCGTGGTAGGGTTAGGTAACTGTTCACCTGCTCTGTGTCTCAGAAGATTTCTTGATACGGATGATGGTTTGGGCAGGTGTGCCAAGACATCACTATTCACTCCTGTCAAGGCTGATCCAATGACATTTCTTGCAGTGGCCCCTACAGCTTTCATATCCTCCTTTTTGCTTTTGATCAGATTTGCTTTGGCCTTTTGAGGACAGGAATCATGTGAATGGATTGGACATTTTGTTAGAAAAATATATATTTTAAAAATAAATAATTTAATGATACAGATAAAACAGCACGAAATTTAATATTTTGTCCCTTTCGTATTTGTATATTGTTGTGTGGCAATGAATTGATGTATCGAAACATCGATGATTTTGTGTGGCGATGAATCGATGATTCACATCATGATTCTGTCCCGTTTTGTCTATGTCCCGTTTTGCCTATGTCCCGTTGTGTCATTGTCCGTTTTTGTCACCGTCCCGTTTTGTCATTGTCCCTTTTTGTCACCGTCCTGTTCCGTCCTTTCCCGTTTTGTCTGTCCCGTTCTGTCTTGTCCCGTTGTGTCATGGAACCCTAGTCATTAGACGGATGATCATTTAGTGCGGGCGGTTCTTACGCTGACTAGGAACATCACGGAGTGATAATAAAATTCCGAACCAAAACTAATGGGTAACACTTATATCCAGTAATATATCGATTATAAAAAATTACGTGCCAAGATTCATATTCAAAGGTTTTATAGGCATATTAAATATTCATATACAGGGTGTAAAGGAAATTTCCGAAACACTCGAATAACTTTAAAACAAAAGGTGCTAGAGCCATGAAAGTCAGGTCTATCTATAGAAGAGTGGCCATGCCCGACTGAATAAAAGTGTCCCCAGCGCACCTTGTGTAAGCGCTGAGAAGTTACGGAAACTAACTGTTGAATCATGATAGATAGAGATAAAATTCCAATTACAAAGATGTCGAGCATCACCGATTTAGTAAAAATCCACTCTTTTCATAAAACTATGAAACTCGTAAAACGATGGAGAAAAAGTCATGTATGGAACACTTTCTGGACACCGTACCTTGGAATATTCGCGTGTGAAATTCTGACGTTTCACGTGTTTGTTTTGAATATTTAAACTTGTTAATTCACAAAGGTGAATTTTTGTGGATTCTTTAGAAATGTGATGGTCTTTTGAGATATAGGTTCTTTGTTTGTGATTAACCTATAGATGAGATAACTCTTAGTGTTTTGTTTGTGTTGAGATCTACAATTGAGTTATTAGTGTTTTATAAATACGGATAAATAGGATTTTGTCAATAAGTTGTTAGGTAGAGGGGGTGTCAGTGTAGAACGGAAGTAACGATCTTTGTGACTTTTTTGTGACTTGTAATAATTTTGGTCTTTAGCATAATTGATGAGGTGATATTATTCATTAGTTGATAGAGTATGTCTTTCATGAAGTTGAGAATTGAGGTTTAATTGTTGAGTAAACGTGTTTTTTGAGGGATTTTATCTAAATTTTCTTGGCCGGAAATTGAGAAACTATAAGAGGATGCTCTGTGCACGGGGGGGAACTACCGGAATGACACGGTTTTTCCCCAAGTCCCTGTGATGTCGGTGGGACGCGACGCTCCCACTGGATAGCAGGACTCGTTAGCGTTGTAATCATGTTTTTGGAGGGAAATCTCTTGGAACCGACTAGCTGGTATATGAAACCTCTCATATTACTAATAGTCAACTCATCATAGAGCAGTACCTTCCATTTTCATCTTTATTTAACGAGGGATGTCCACCACTACCGAATTATGGAATTTCAGGATGAGATAGTTGGCGAAATTTAATGTTGAGGAAGATAGTTCCGAATCTGATATGCAATGGCTGAAACTACATTCATTTGGGTAGCAGATAACAAATGGAAAGCTTCTTCTCCTCGCATTTTCTTCAAGGGTCTCACCACTTGATTATTAAGTATGGAACATATTTTGAATATTAGCCTAAGTAGCATTTTAAGTAGTGACATTTTAAATAGTGGCGTTTTCAATATTGGATACCTGCTGAAATGCAGATCTGATTGTGATTTGGATACCTGCTGAGATGCAGATGTGATGCAAAGATTCCCCTAATACAAAGTAAAATGAGAATTAATATTGACGATGGTGAATTTTAAGAATCAGCAATTCTACAGTATATGAGAGCGAGACGACTTCTAAGAGGAGTAATACAATTTTGCAAGTGAAAGGAGAATGCATTGTGAGTCAACACGATTTGAGAAGGCAACCGAGATTCTTCAGGCGACGTATCCACTACATTGGATTGAGTGTAGGAATTTGTCGAACTCTCCTTAGACATTTTGAGAGAATCTACGAACTCATAGGGAGATTGATCCAAATTCCTCTCCCAAAGCACAGCGTTTGATCTTCAAGTGGAATTTGTGTGTTTTTTTAATGTGAAAACTCAGTGCAGTGTTATAATGCCTTTTGAATAAATAAGAGGTTTTTTTGTGTGTTGTGATATTACTATTGTGGATATAAGACTTCAGACTGGCGACTGTTTTGTAAGTGATGAAATTTATTTGAATTTGCTAGATATGTTAGAAAAGAGAATTATTTCTTGAATTCTGAGTTTATTGATAGATAAAATATTAAGGTTCTGATGATACCCATTCAGAGTGGTCACTTGAGCACAAAACATATTAAAACTTTGATGATGTTGAGATGATTACGGTTTGCAATTCATAAGAATAATATAAGCTTTTTCCTGATTATCTTAATTTAATCAAGCAGCTGCATTTTACATTTATCTTGAATTTTAATACAGTCATTTTAAATAGTTAATTAATCTTTAGAAGTTAAGGTCATTTGTGTTTATTACTCTTCTCCAATTAATAATTTTCTTGAAATAAAGATTGATTTTGTTGTGACTCTAACATTTTGCCTACTTATTTCCTTTTGAAATATTTCACACTTAAGCATCTTTTAAAAAAATAAAGAAAAGTTTTATTTTTCCGAACCCGACAAATTGGCTGTTGATTACTCAGTGGAATTTTATTATTGGGGTTTGCCTGAGATTGAGCTGGCTGAATTAGGAAAGGGAGGTAAACATTTTAATCAACAGAACCAATTGTCACAAAATAACAAAAGCACGAAATCGCTTCTATTTAATATTTGCCAAAGTGGAAGATTGAATAAAATTAAACAAAACAATCACTGAATGTCACTCTGATTATTCCCTTCCACCCATACATCACCCATTTTCTGGTAATTTCCTGATATAAAAATTTATTCTTTAAAATCTTTGCAATAATGGTAATAAAAATTTTTCGAGATATCAAGAGTCGACCGTATCTCTGAAACTGAGATCAATAGAAGAATGAAACAAGTGGTATGTTTAATGGATGTTTGCGTAAATGGTATGAATACAGAAGTTTCAAATTAAAAGGAGTAGACTTACTCAAAAGGTAAGTAACTTTCACATCATTCTAATCAAAATGGGAAATGAAACAGCTTTCTCCTTGTCAAATGACGAAAAACTCATCTAGTCAGATGGAAAATCAGTCGAATTCTCACAATTTCCCGTGGAACTTTCTCAATAGCTCAACCTCTTGACGTGTTTGCATTCCTTGGAAAACATTTTACAGAATTACTTCAGATTATGTGCTGGTGAAGCAACGAATAGGCATCACATGAATAAGATATGTAAATTCCAATCACTTATACACAATCAATTTTCTTCTCTAAGATTCAAGACCGCATTTGCAATCTGCATGTTTTAAGAGCGGCAATCTCGAAAAAGACCAAATTTTGATATGAATGATGTAAAAGTTTTAATCATTTCTACTCCTTTTACCATTATTGCAAAGATTTTAAAGAATAAATTTTGTACCAGAAATTACCGGAAAATCGAATGTTTTGTTTAATAAATAGAAGCGATTTCGTGCGTTTGTTATTTTACTCGTGAATATTCCAAGGTAGGGTGTCCAGAAGGTATTCCATACGTGACTTTTCTCCATCGTTTTACGAGTTTTATGCTTTTTGTTTTCTTTATGAAAAGAGTGGATTTTTACTGATCGGTGATGATCTACATAGTTGCAATTTGAATTTTATCTCTATCTATCATGGTTAAAACAGTTACGTTTCCGTAATTTTCAGCGCTTACACTAGGGGTGCTGGAATCTTTATTCAATCGGACATGGCCACCTTCCTATAGACAGACCTCACTCTTATGGCTCTAGCACCTTATAAAGTTATTCGACTGTTTCGGATATTTCCTCTACCTCTCTGTATATGAATATTTCATGTGTCTATAAAATCTTTGAATATGAACTTTGGTACGTAATTTTTTATAATCGGTATAGTTCTTCGGTATAGTTCTTCGATATAGTTCTTCGATATAGTTCTTCGGTTCGGAATATTATTATCAATGGCCTGCCGTAGCCCGCACAGAGTTCTCACCTTAACGCAATCGAGCATTTATGGGACAAGTTGGAGAGTCGAGTGGGAACCTGGGAAACCAACTGTTGACATGGCTAAGATCTTGCAGCAAGAATGTATCCAAATACCGGAAGCTGTGTATCGGAACTTCGAAAGAAGTAAACCCAGAAGCTCCAACAAGACATTAAATAAAATTTCAATTTTCACGTAGCGTGTACTGTGCGTTCCATTATTGTAGGATAGTGCAGATTTAGTGGGAACAGATCGAGGATTAAGTGGTTATTCGTGTTTTTTTTTATTCCAACGAATCCATCTGATTTTGTATGGATGTCATGGATTCTTTGTTGGGAAAAATCTCGAATGTTTAGGGGGAAAACAACGAATTTTTTGACTTAAGATTCTGCTAATTGACATTCTTGTGAAAAGCATTAGATTTTTAAGAAAAAAAGAATCACCTGCAGCTTTCCTTTGTGCTTCAACCAATCTACATTCTATCGTCTGTATTCTTTGACTTTCTTCGTTCATGGATGTTATAAATTCGAATAAAACTTCATCATGCTAGATAAAAGAAATGAGTATATAATTAATAATAAGAAAAAGTACACGGAAATAATTGGTTTTTGCTATGCCACTTATTCAGATTCACTTAATGTTATGCTGTTGGCTTTCCTATATCGAAATCTTAATTGAGATGCCAGATAAACAATAATTAACATGGAGATTATATTAACTGTTGAATAAAATAAACTGGGAATGTAAGAGAAAAGTTGATATATCCTATGAACAAGGTGATCAAATTTCTTGCATGCATTTTCGAAATGTCAAAGATATATTTTCAAGATAAGGAGAAATTATCCGAAGATTTAAAAAAAAAAAAGTAATTCTTGATACGGAGTAGGTGAGGTAATAAAGCGAGCACGTTTACTATAAAAGTAATACCTGTAATCAAAAGTAACCTCCATAAATTGGAAACACCAAATAAATTCAAACTTTATGACTAAATCTCAATTCGAATTATGTTGTAATAAATCCTAAAAGTGAAGTTCTTCAACATTTTAAACGCAAGCCCCTAAGCCTTCCGTCTTGGCTACGCCTGTCTTGGTAAACCACCTTGCTGCTTCAACCTATTGCCATAGCGTGGCAGCACCTCTGAAAGGTGACAAATGTGTCTCGCCATGTGGTACCACATGGAAACAAATCCGATGATCTAGCTAGCCAAGGCAAGACAGCCACGACCTGTAGAGCAGCCATTGGAACAGTCCACCTTGAATGGCACCCATGAAGAGGATGACGATGGGCCTAACCACTTTATCTGCATACTGTTGACCACTATGAACACTAGAACAGCCCAAGAGTCGTAGGATACGGTGCCTCGCGATATACCAGATGAAGGTCCTATGTGTGACTTGAGTCAAATGTTATCTTGAAGCTCTTCATCCACACGCCGCCACACGTACCAATTCATTACTGAAGATTACATATGTCAATTCACCTTCCCAACGACGTCTGACTTGGCACCGGCGGAATTGGTTTAATGAATTTTTTCTGGAGGGGAAGGAGAGTTCGGTTCGCTTGTATGAAACTACAGTCATTTTTTCATTTTTCGAAAAAATTAATATCTCCAATTAATATAACCAAAAAAATTGTCATAAAAAAGGAATCTACTCTGCTATGCTTCAGTAGTAAGCGGTACACATCGTCTCGTACACTGCGCACGAAGCCCAGCTGCGTGGATATGATGAAGAATACTGCTGTTGGACAGAGGACTATGCAACGAACTCTTTTCGTATCCCAGAATGTTCGAAGAGGGGACACGAGGGGTGTTACTTGCTGCACGTACACTGCGCCAATCTTCCCTTACATTAGTTATCCGTGTAAGTCCTGAACGTGCACGGAGATGTTCTACATGTTTTTGGCGACACAGACGATCGCCCTTGAAACTGTGTTGGCGTCATACCCCACTTCGGTAGCTATACGATGATCAGAGACCATCAATAAGAGACCAAAAACCACTTTATCTCCACCGTGCACTTTACCGTGGAATGCTCACTTGATTGTGTGTAAAACACGTCGGACACACGTTAACGAACTTAACGGTTATTTCTAATTTTCCTTTTCACTTTTATTGAAACCAATACGTCATCACACGCAGCACCATCTGGTTATTTCTGACGAAACAGAATCTACGCGAGAAAGATGCGTATTACACCTAAAATTAGCTAATGTCATGTGTCCTTATTGATGCCTCTGACGATGATGTGATCAAGCATCCCTGAAAAGACCATTAATGAATAACAGAGGTCAACAACAAAAGAAAAATAACTTTTTAAAAAAAGTTTTTAACGTTAAGAGCTGATTCTTATGCTTTTTTTGTGTTGAATCCGTATCTGACCTCAGTTTTTTTCTATCACTCACAAATTTCTTATTTTTCAATGAAACATTTTAAATTATTCAGATTTTGGGGCCTGATAAATTTTCTTGTGGCCCAACAATGTGCATACTTTAACATTGCAGCTGCTTCTCTTCACACCCATTACTTTAACATTGCAGTCTCTATGTGCATAACTTAGAAACGTGACCTGATAGAAAAAAATCTAAAAGCAGATTCGGACTCAGTAAACTAAGGCTAAGACAAATTCATTCGAAACTTTTTTTCATCGTTGGGCTGTGTTATCTTCTTTCATACGAGATCAGCTCATGAAGCTGCCGAGGCATCGAAGATATTGCATCCAATATTAGAAGAAATTTTTGATAGGAGAATAGGAGAGTATTTGTGTGACAGCAATTTGGGTTGACTCACTTGCGTTACCCGGGAGAGGGGGATTATTTTTGACGGCGTGTGTGTTTTAAATACCTAATTTGTTTATCGAATTTATTCCAAAACCGATTGATACATTGATTCTATGTAACTAGTGATGGTTAAACTTGTTAATATACAGTTTAACAATAGCACTATGATTTAATAAACTGGTTTTTTTTCATTAAAATAAAATAATCCATTATTTTCCGTGAAAAACGAACAAACCATTTTTCGTGTGAAAGTATTCAAATACAATAAAGAATGTAATTTTCTTTAAAAATGTAATTTTAATATCAAAAGAGTGTCTTACCATCTATAATAAAAACAAATGTTGTTTTATCATTTAATAACATTTAAAATTTTAAATATGTAAGCTTCAGAGTAATCCGTTGTATAAAAAATCTATGCCACATTCAATATTATTTTCACGTAGATAGATTTCTAAGGTCACAAATATTACAAAATATTACTAAGATATTAGTAAAGATTTTAATTTGCATTTTACTAAATCACTTCATTAATAATTTGCCTAATAGTGTGTTTTTTTTATATTAGATTTACGAATGAATTTTCAAAAACTAAAGATTAAGTTTATTTCCTCTGATAATTTTTAAGATTAAAGACTTACACACTCGCACTTCAAGTAGACGCTATTGTATCCATTAATGATATAGTTCACGTCATCCCAAAATTCGGCGTGGCCACCTTCTTTATGAAAGGCGTTGGCATTAAGTTTGTCAGTTAAAAATCCGCTGATTGCGATCAACCGATCTTGACATCTTCGCCTTAACATCTCCTTATTGATGGATAAAAGATGTGATAATCTTTTATTTAGTTCTATCTACACATATAACAAAAGAATAAGCAAATATACAATTATAATTATTAACGAAATCTAAAAAATCTTAATTTAAATGATTAAAAAAGTTAATTTCCAACAAAAAATACTAAAGAAGAACTCAATAATTCAAATATTTGAGAAAGCTATGACATTAACTGAAAATAAATTTTAATTAAGAAAAACATTCTAGTAAAGAATAAACAACGCGCATTAGGAAATGTTCAACTTCAGCAATGTAATAGAAATGTAGCGCAGTAAGTGATAATGAGACTCAGAGAACATTGTACACGGTGTTTCATAATTGGTGTCCCGTCTTTAGGTGCAAATAACGACTCAAGGGGAACAGATTGGGGGAAAATGAATATTGATTATTTGGTTTTAATGTCCCCTAATTCAGAATAAAAACATTTCGCGTCCC
>JAHWFO010057866.1:95652-128690 GCA_023313115.1 Rhysida immarginata | reverse complement strand
TAATAATGGGTTCCTTTAAATATCTAAGGAATTTCTTATACTGAGACGAAGTAAAATGCCTTTATATGTATAAGGCGTATTCGGAAAGTCAGGTTAGAACGGCTAGTATTTTTTCAAAAAATGTTTATTTGATGACAAATTTAGTGAGTGATACAGGGATTATTTTTCGACGCAATAGCTGTCATTGCCCAAACACTTGTTAAGTTTAGGGACTAGCTTCTGTATCTCAGATTTCTAATACCTGCTGCTGGAACCATGGAAGAAGAAGATATTTTCAGGTTAAGAAACAAGTTCGTTATAAACATCGGCTCTGCCTTCAGAGCATTCACGACACCCGTTTGTTATATGTTTTCGATTCAAAATGTTTCCATAAACGGGAACAAATGCTTTGTGAATATCCACTGAGCGCTTATCTTGTGCTTAGAAAAAACATATGACGGAGCGCACCACATTTGGGGGTATTCTGAATCGGCATAGGCATTGTTTATAACGTGTTACTTGAACTAGACTCCACGTAGCAATGACGAACAGCCGCGAGAGGGAAGTGGAAGTTTAACAGTTAAAGCCAGTATAGCCAACTTACTCACTTAAATAGTATTGTAGGGTTGTAACATTATTTTCCGGACACGCCTCGTATTAACAAATTATCTTAGTCGAATGAAAGATGTTTTAAACACTGGTTATTAATCATCACGTAGTTGCAAGCTGTAAGAGAATTTTTTTGTAGGCAGTTGCAATACAATTTGCATGCTATATTATAAACATCACAACAATAAAAAAAAAATCAAGAAATAAAATTTAAAACACGATAATGTAAATTTTTTCCATGTAAACAGGCTCCAAAAAATTTTTATTCAAATAAAAAAGTGATGTTTGGATGTTAAAAAAAAAAAAAAAGAGATATTCTATCGAGAAAATGTCCACGGAACAAATTATCATACTGAGTAAATCTACCGCACGGCCCTGAATTTAACTACTCAAAAGTGCTACAGAATTACAAGAAAACGTGGAACATCACTAGGATATACATTGCATCACAAAGAATCTATATAAGGGTTGATGTTTGACATCCATGACTACAATAACAATCCAGTGACTTAACAGACTTGGAGGGCATGAATTAGGGTAAAATTATCGGTTATCGGGCCAAGAGTGGCATTATTTCGGGAATAAAGAAGATTGTGAAAGTTTTCGTGCTGTAGTAGGGTAATGAAAGTATACTGAATAAATGAAACAGGTGCCAAGAGGTATGATTAACCACGTGACATTCTGTTAGAGAGATTAACCTCGGCTGAAACGGTTGGTCAGGACCAACCGGCACACAAGTGATGAACAACTGACAGTCAATGTGAACCATGAGGTAAACAGAAAGGTATTCGAAATGACAATCCAGCAAATCCAGTTGCGCAATGGATTCTAAACTGAATTTGCATATTGACGAGTTTGCGCAGCAATACTGGGGCTGAACCCTGGACAAATGGCACCTTTTTCTGATGATATATTTGGCCTCAAATCTCAGAGAACAAACCTGACAAAGTTTTTGGAAGAATTTAGGCTGGAGGGATGGGGGTTACTGTCTGGGGGATGTTTTCATGGCATGGTTTGGGACCGCTGTTACATTTGGAAGGCACCAAAAACGCAGATGATTGATTACTTCTCGATTGTTGCCGTTCACTTATACTTGTTGCTCGTGTTCCATGGGGTAATGGCACTTATCAGCAAGAAAATGAATCATGCCATATCATTATGGTTTTAAAGGAGCATGACAAAAACTGAAGCTACTATCCTGACCATCAAACTCCCCATACATTCATGAACCCAATCAAAATCTGTGGGATCATCTTAATCGACAGATCCTTTGCCAAGGAACTTAACCAACTCCGGATGCAATTCCCTGGTTTCAGATGTCTGTAGAAACCTCCCACCACCTTACCGATTGCTAGTCCTCCCACGGCGACTGCCAACGATAACTGTTACCAAGTAACATTTTCTGGCTACTAGATTGGTGATCATAATAATGTGACTAGATATTAATATCATTATCAGGCCATCAGTCAAATGACACCAACAATCTGAAAGAATGAAAAATATAAGATTGGGAATTGCTAAAGTAGGTCTTCAGTTTCCTTCATTGCGATGCATGCTAAACCATTTTTTTAATATGAAGAAGCCAAAAAAGCCCTTGAATACAGAAAAAAGAAGCCGAGTATTGCTTTCAATAGAAAGATAAATTAATCACTCCACCATTTGCATTGATCCCCCAAATATTTATCTGTCCTAATAAATTCATTTTTCTGAAATTTCATTTAATAAAAAAAGTCAACATACCCTTTCATTTACCCTCCTAAATTATTAATTTAAAAAACGTGAATAAGATTTGATAACAGTAAGTCATATCATATTCAACCCTTATCAATCCACTGCAGGATGTACGTAGGTTTCCTCTAAACATTTCCAATGTCCTCTGTTATGGGCTTTGTTTTTCTAACTGAGGCGACCAATTTCCTAATGTCATCGCTCCATCTAGAATGGGCTGTCGCCGTGGTCTTCTAACATTAAATGGGTACCAGCCGAGAATGGCTTTATTCCATTTGTTGTCTTGTCATCTGGCAAGGTGTCGCTCCGTTGCCATTTGAATTATCATATCCGTTTTATGACGTCAAACATGTTCGTTTATCCTCGAATACATGTACTGGTAGTGGCTTGGGTTATCTAGTTACTTTGCGTGACTTCGTACATCATTCCATGCTTCTTTGGGTGGTTTGCATTCGTTGGGTGGTCTAACTGTTTAGTGTCCACGTTTTTACTTCATAAGTGAGGCCTGGTACTACACACTGATTGAAGACTTTTTTTTTAAACATGATAATGTTTTAAGGCTGGACATCATTCACAAAAAGCGTGATGCAAAAAACGGCACCAAAAAGCGCTACGGAAGCAGTTTCGCATTGTTATTGCACGTTTAAGCATTGTTGGCGCCGGCTTGAAACACACGTCGGAACTGAAAAATCACCTGACCATTGTTGTCTGAGCAACACTTTTTATTTAAATCTTTACTAGCCTACAGAGGTATTATAAATTGAAAGTATGGTAACAGATAGCACAACTACACTTCGTGATCTTACCTAGCAAACTCGTGTAATGGTCTAACGTTTTGCTTTAATTGAATGAAGACTAATGAATCCTAATGTATTGGAATAAACTCTTCTCCATTACAATAAATATATTTTATTACTCACAATTTAATTCATAATTTATTATTTTGAAACATTTATATCTTTTGATGGCTTTTGAAGTCTTCATCTTATTTATAATTTATGCGCTTCTTGAGTTTCTATGTGCTTTGAAGTGCTTAATTTTTTTCTACAGATTCCTTCCTCTCTATACTTAAGAATAATGTTCCGATAAGTAAAGCATTACGGGCAATGCAATAATCATTACGGTGATGCAATAATTTTAATTTTTCTTCATACAAATACACTCGTTTAGTGATATTAGATACTGCAAAAAGCTTGCACGTGCCGTGTTTGTGTTCACACAATCGATTGTGAGCACAGACGCGAGTAAGGGACGCACCTTAAGCATACATTGCAGACGCTGTGTTTACTCGACATACCGAGACACTCGATACCCGTTCTTATATTTCATACTTCAGTTATTATAAGCCCTTATTCAGTATTGTCGATGTACAGTCAACCAAAGGAAATAATCCACACGAGTTTAATACTTAATATTACATTTCATGCTAATGTGTTGTTTGAATAGCTTTTTTAATTGTAATTATTTAAATTTAATAATCTTAATAATGGTAACTCTAAATGTAATATTAAATTATTAAAAATAAATTAATATTGTGTCCTGCATAAAATATTTATTTATTTGTTGCATCTAAAAATATTATCAGATTCGAAACTAAGTCACTTTTTTTTTTCCAAACATGATCCATATTATTCTGATTCGTCTGTTGATTTCGTTCTTAATTTTTCCATCTATATATAGTAATGTATTGTCCGAGGTACATGTAACTTTTGTACTTCAGTGCCGTTGTTCGTAAGTTTGTTTTTTTGTTACACGTAACTGGTCGTTTTCTTTTTCCATTTATTTTCAATCACACCCATATACTGGCTTTTACCATTTCTTCCAGTTCGTCTGAATAGCTGCTAATAAAAACAATTTCGTCGGCGAAGCGAAGGTGGGAGGCTTCCGTCATTTATTCTAAAACCTCTGTTCTTCTATCTTAAAGGCAACGGGTATTATATAGTGAGCGTATGAAGAACTTTGTTAAGACTTGTAAATAAATTTTACTGATCGATGTGTGAATAATTTAACTTTAACACGTGTCCGTTCTCAATGGTCACAGAAATACCGTGTTTGCAATAACACTTCTAGCTTTTATAATAACGCTTCTGATGACATAACGTCTGAGTTAGAATGGGATATGTGCTACACCTAGATGAATAGCAGGATCGGTTGTGATAAGTTAATAAAACTGTCTACAATGCTAAATTCTAAGCATTTTAAAAGGAGGTTAATGTGAACTATCTGCACAATCGCAAACGCAAGTCCCACTCTCGGCCCTGCGGGCCTCGCTGGTCGCTGTTTTCCGTTACTCGAACGCCTTCGGCGTTCTGTCTACGACGTCCCCCTCCGGGGGCAAATAACTGATATATACCCCAACCTATTTGGTTACAGGGGGCAGTTGGTTTCCCCTCGGCCGGTTACAGGAGACGCGACAATTCAGTTTGCGGATTCAGCCATCGCGCGATTGTGCAGATAGTTCACATTAACCTAAAAGGATAAATATATAAGCTTATCGTTTTATTAACAGAATATTACGATCGGTGATTATTGTCCTCTCTCATTCCCAAATCATTGAAAGTTAACAATTAATACCCTTTTCACTGATAATATTTATTACATTATATCTATATATATAAAATCCAAATACCACTCACTCACTCATCACGAAATCTCCAGAACTATGCAGTCTACAAACTTGAAATTTGACAAGTATATTTCTCTTGGCTTCTAGGTGCTCGCTAAGAAAGGATTTTATTTATTCTTTCTTCCTTTCCATTGTAGATTATTTTTAAAACTCAATTTACCTAGAGCTGAATGGGATTTTTGCCAGCTTTAAAAATTGTGATGTTTGCTTTGTTTAGTGAAGAATTTTGAGATTGTTCCGTGAAGCAGCATCAACAATGACTGCAAGTCTGTCGCGCGGGAATGCAGTGTATCTTTTATTTTTATCTGAATGGCTTTTTTTCTAGCGTTAGAAACTGTGACGTCGTTGTTTGCTTTATTTAACGAAGACTTCTGAGATTATTCCGTAAAGCAACATCTGTCGCGCGGGAATATAATGTATCCTATTTTCTAAAAGGGCTTTTCGTTGCGACCAATCTCCGGATCCACTGAACCGATTGCAATGAAATTTTGCACACTTACTTATTTTACCACGTAGGCGCTCACTAAGAAACTGTTTTTCAAAATTCCATTACTAAGGGAGGTAACGAGGTGAAGGGGAGGGGGTTAATTACAGTATTTGGTTATAAAGGCATGTAATGAATAACGTAAAATCTTCATTTGCGATATAGATTTATACTTTGTCTGGATTATCTGATTTTCTTAAGTCAGGTGGAGAAGGGGGAGGGGGTGGAAGTAAAAATAATACAGTATATAAAGAAACTGGTTGACTGACTCATCAACACACAGCAAAATCTACTGAAGCCACCAACTCGAAATTCGGTGAGGTCATAGGACGGATAGCGTAGGGGCGTGTTAAAACGGGGTTTGTCGAAATTCGGACCCCTTGCCCACCCAGGGGGGCAGAAAGGAACTGCACGTTCGGTCGCTTGGCTCCGCCCCCAATAAACGCAGATCTTCGAAATGTTGTAGGATGGTTTCTAGCTACCGTTCCAAAAAAGTGGTTTCCCCGTTTTTCAATATTCGAATTTTAAGGGTGCGAATCGATTTTTGGGGGCGTTTTCTGTTATTTTGATGCAACTTCGCGGGGAATAAAAAAGATAAAGCAACGAAATTCGGAGGGAAGGTTCTCGGGGATATTTCCGTTTTGTGAGGGGCGCCAGGAGAGTCCAAAGATTGGCCCCCCGTTTTGTATTTTTGCCGCCTACTCTAATGCGGAAATGCAGAGAGCTTCAAAATTGAGCACGAGGATGTAAAAGATCTATATAAAAAGGGAGCATTCGATTAATTTTGAAAAACGATTATTAGGGGGGCAGAAATCCAAAAAAATCTCAAAATAGGCCTAATTTTGACGTTCGCGTCCGGTCAACGTACGACTTAGATATTTGAACCAAGAATAGTTTACATAATTTGCAAAAACCTAATTTCTGTTTTTTTCATATTTTACCCCTTTGCCCCCTTATGGCCCTCCGTAAAAATATGCGATTTCTCGCATTTTTCCAGTATTTCGTGAGTAAAAATAGGTCTAGGATAATGAAATTTGGTACGGTGTGGCAATTGACTAGATCAAATGTCTGTTTGGTTCATTTTTTAATTATCTGGATCCAATTTTTCGATATTTTATGTTTTCCGGATTTTTTCCGGATTATTTCTTTGGTTTTCATAAATTAACATACAAATTAGCATGTTGAAAGCTTAGTTTTTCCATTGGTCATAAAATATGGATTTTGTTATTTGATTTAAAATTTATTTAAAGTACCCAGGACTATTTTTCGATTTATTATGAAGTAGCTGATATACACGGCGTTGCTTGGACTCTTTTTTGATGAAAATTTGCAATTTCTGAATGTGAATATACAGAAAAAGTGAACATTATTCTCCACCTTTTCTCTCCGGTCCTGCGTCAAAATTACTCAGCTAAAGGGCCGGTGATTGGAGAGGAGTGAAACAGACTACAATAACAACATTTTTAAATAGTTTGTCTGTCTGTTTGTACACGCTAATCTCCAAAACTACATGACGATTTTTCATGGGGTTTTCACAGGTAAGTTGAGCGTAGCTTGCGGCAACATATAGGCTTACGAAAAAAAAGATATCTTAATTTAAAATTTTTGGAGTATGCTCAGCTTAGTTGTAGAAAAGTCAAAAGATGGCGCTTCATATATAACAATAGCGAAGCATTGCCGGGTCTGCTAGTTAAATATATATTAGACACAATGTAAGTAAAAATAACTAAAAACTATTAATAAGAACAAATGCTTACTTTTTCCATTAATTGGTATTTGTTCAGTTGCAGTTTTCTTATTCGCTGTCGAAAGCAGGGTTTTCACAAATAAGGAACTGTCTTCGACAAATTCAGGATTTAGCTTGTCATCAGGAACGGTTTCCAATTTACGCAGAAGTTTCTTGTCAAACACTGGAACCGGTAAAGTCACACAGCTACGTTTAGGAAAATATTTGCGAATAATCTGGCGCGGTTCCAGTGTCGATCCATTCTGAAGCTTTTCTTTCTGTAATAATAATTTTATAATATTAATGGATCAACCAAAGATACGTATAATCAAGATTGATTCCCAACAGGCGAAATCGTCCAATGATCCAGAGAGTAAAACGAGGATGGGATTAATGATCCAGAAAAAAAAGAAAGAAAGAAAAATGAAAGAGAAAGAGAACTAATATAAAAGAGATTAGATAAAAATCTCAAAAGAATCATGGCAAATGTTAAAAAGATGAAAATAACTTAAATCTTACATCGCTGTATTTAAATTGCCGTTTTCTACAGGGTGATTCAAATCGTGTGTAAAACAATTTAAGGGGGTATTATAGAGGTCAAGGTAAACACAAAAAGTCCTATGAACATGGGTCCGAATTTGAACGATAACTGAAATGCCGCCACCAAGATCAACAAGTTAATAACTCAGGTTCTGTAAAGCCTAGATTAATGAAACTTGGAGGAATAACAGGGTACATAAGACTGTGTAAAACGTTAAAATTTGATCGAATTCTAACGAGAAGTTTCTGAGTTACGCAGTCAAAATTGTAACAAGTGCTGGTTAGTACTCACAAGTGAACACGTGTTATGATGTTGAATGAGTAACTCGGAAACTTCTTGTTGCAATTCGATCAAATTTTAACGGTATACACGGTTTCATGTACCCTATTATCCCTCCAAATTTCATTAATCTAGGCTTTACAGAAACTGCGTTATTAACTTGTTGATCTTGGTGGCGGCATTTTTATTTCTGTTCATATCTCAGTTAGCGTTCAAAATCGTGTGTGAAATATCAAGCAAAAACGGTTAGAGATCCTTGAGAAGACCAATGTTTCCTGAATGGGTTGAGGAAGCTCAGGCTACCTTTAAACAGATTACCCGTAGTCAAGAATCGCTGTATAGAAACATTTGCAAAATGTCTTAGAGAAAAAGACGACGCCCCCAGAGGAGTAGAAATAGACAAAAAAAATTGGTAATCTAACTATTACTTAGTCTTAACTTATGTTCACTTATGGTCCATAACAGTGAAACAGATCTCAATGCCATAAATTAATTTATGTATAATAAGCGAATTAAAAATATGTTTCAAAAAGTTAGAAAAGGTGTAATTTTACAAAATTTCCATAAAATGCTGACCACACGAGCATACGCTCGTACTGATTTCAATACCTTTAAAGTAAGACCTGTTCAATAAATAACAAGATACTGAAATAAAGACATTTTATTGTTACAAATAGTTGCCCTCATTATTCAGACACTTACCCCATACCCAATGCGATTTAGAAAGCCCCACACTCAGTTCCACTTCAACTGCAAATTGACGGATCGTAATTAGTCTGCTTGCCTCATAGGGTCTTGAATGGATGTTCGTCCTTCCCAAAATTTCATTGCCCATTTCTTAATCTGTACCATTTGCCGATGAATGGCAGTGGGGCTATTCCCTTCTGAAACTGGGAATCGGATTACGCCTCGTTGCTCAACTGCGGACGCTTCTATTGCCAACCAGATACATGCAAACAACTAAAAGTGGCTGCCTTATATATGGAGCAGTGCCGAATTTCCCATAAGGCCAACCTAGGCCTATAGCCTAGGGCGCACAGTCACACTATATTAAAAATTATAAATCAACTTCTTTCTGAGGGCGGAGGGCGTTAAATTATGTGTTTTGGCCTAGGGTGTAGTAGAAATATGTAAATCCACCCCTGATAGGGAGGAACCTTGCCTGCTTTGCATATTCATCACGGAACTGTCCTTTTCAGCGCCGTGCTACTTGGCTGGATATTTATTGAACGGCTCATATTATAATTTTAAATACAAATTATAAATAAATAGCATAAATTCCGGGAAAACGTTAATTCAATAAATACAAAAACTAAGTTTCAAACTGCAGTGAACTCTTGGTCGTAATTGTTTATTGAGGGATGGTAATACATGTCATTCAGATCCTATGAGTAAGATTGTCATGTTTCATATTTTAGTAATTTATTTTGGTAGAATTTTTGTTTTGTTTAATGTTTAGAATTTAAATTTAGTAAAATATTAATCTCCTATGTAAAACCAATCTAGGTTAATTATGAGTGAAAAACAACAAGATTATCTATCACAAGCCATTGAGGAGCACCCGATTTGGCTTATAATCGGAATTTGTTGCGTGGGGGGGGCCCACAAGGGTTCCATATCGGGGACGGGCGCTCCGATATGGGATCCGATCGAGAGAGTGTTTAGTGATTATATTAGTAAATCGCGTTTCAGTTTTTAAACCATCTTCAGTTATGTTAAAGAATTTAAAAACTTGAGCAAATTTATATATAAAAAGTGAGCTGGCTCCTCATCAGTTCTCTGTTGGTGACGGTGCTAATTTGTTCCTACATGGGCCTTCTTTCACCCCAATGGGACTAGGAGAGTAAATTGGAGGGAAAAACAAAGTTCTTAACAACAACCAATTGGAGGAAAAACAAAACTTCGAATAAATATATCACTGAGCATTACAAACACAATTAAATATACATTATTTATTTATTTATTTATTTATTTATTTATTTATTTATTTATTTATCATCAATTTTATTTTCTTATATATATATATATGTGTAAATAATGATAATTTTGCTCATTAATTAAGTTATTTCATTTTAATCATTTATCCGCGTATCAACTCATCTTCAAAATATCTTATTTTGTAGCCAAACAATGTGTTGTTTAAATTCATTTGGTTAATACAGATACACTTTTGAATCTTAAGTTGGCATGTCATTAGTCCTTGATTAATAATAATTATAAAATTCATCTCTAAAGGAACCTGCCCATCATTAAGTTCTTTATCGGCATAAATACTTTATTAACATGGCAATTTAGTTCCGAATAAAATCATCCTCGTAGAGAGGGGATCTCCTCTTCCTTATAAGTTTTTTTAAAATCTTCGGCTTCAACATTTCTTCGTCAAGGATGCAAAAGAGCGCGTTGTTGTTTACAATAACACATCCCGCCATTGTGAAAATTCAATATGAGCAACTGCGCTCGCGAGATTGTCTCGCTGACTCGCTGCCCGACTGCGAGAGCTAGATTCGTGCACCGACAGTCTCACCGCGACTCCCCCACTCCTCTCGCAGGCGGTAGTGGAATGCTGTTTTAAGCCGATCGCCCCAACCAGAGACAAATGAAAATAAATAATGTTATTTTCATTTGTCTCTGGCCCCAACTCGATGACGTGGACAGCAAAAACCTCTCTCTCCGCCTCGTCATTATCGCGGTTTTCGTGTAGTGGAAACCGCCACTGGAAAGCTGGAATAGCGACAGAAATACAGGAAGCCATTCTCAGGTGATGAGGTCACTAACTCTCCCAATTGTGTCAGCTAAATATGAATCTGATTTTAGACGATGTGTCTAATTTTAGCAGCGGGCATTTGTAAAACGACTGGTAGCACCTAGTGTGCGTGCGCAGGAACAATTCTTATTATGCATGAACTCATCCTTCTTTTTGGCTATGTTAACTTTTACACAGAGACTATATTTCCTCCGTTAAAAAATAAATAGAGTTACTTTCTGATATCCCCTCGTATGTATTTCATAGTTAATTTCTTGGTAGCCAGGCATTCATTTTAAGGTTTAAATAATTAATACGGCAGTATAAAAATAAAAAATTATTTTCTATTTATTTCTAATTGAACACTTACGTTAGCCTTCAGGCAGTAGTCGTTGAAATATTGATCGGCACTCACTTCCTGTCCATCGATTTGCAAATCTAAGAAAAAATCCCTAACCAGGACAAAAAGATGAGGAAAGAAATGGCTCAAGTTGTTCACGTCTTTACCCATGCTTTTGACAAGCGTGGAAACGAACCTAGTGGTATAAACACATAGAAACATTTACGCTTTTAGAATTTTAATTGTTTAATTCTCATTTTTGAAAAACTCATATACTTCTTAAGACTTATGTACTCGTTTATTAGACTAGTTGCTCTGTCAAATGCGATTAAATAAAAGGGGATAAAAAAATGTCCTATCTTACCCTAGTTGATTAATGACCTCGGTATCCAATCTATTGACCACATTAAGAATGAATGTACTACACAGAAGAATAGTCAATACCAACAACTGAGTATCGTTTTCCGAGTCTCCCTATAAATACAAACAAAAATATATTATCATTAAATAGTCGGTTGGTTCTATAGGATGATGCCGTTGATTGTGTATAATTACAAATAAAAGTTTGCAGAATTGAAACGAATACTTTAAAATTGCATTGTGGTAAATGTAACTTAGAACGATAGGAAATGCACTAGCAGTCATATTTTACTATTTTTTATTATTTATTAATTATTTTTTTAATTTATTTATTATTTAATTAAATTTACAAACAGTGCATATCCGGGGCCGGTATGATCATAGACCGACGAGTTAGGCCCCCGGTAGCACGTAATGTCTCAAAAAAAAAACAGGGTTAGTCTTAATTAACAAATATTAACAAATGATACAAATTTAGATTAACTTAGTTAAAAAAAACAAAAAAAAACTATTAACAATTAACAATAAGCGGAACTGGTTGGGTCAAACAAAGCCCTCTGTAAGAGTCAAAAAAATACGATACAACCATTCCAAACAAGCAGTGATAGGGGTCATATTGACCTCTGTATACATACTATAAAACCACAAAGATTGTGTAAAATTAAATTCAAGATCAACCATAAGACAAATTAAGTAATGGGTAGTTAAATTATAAACTAAACCAATAATACATTAGTCAATTCGACTCAAAATAAATAGTAAAACAAAAAGAAAAAGGGAAAGAGGAGAGAAGAAAAGAAAGAGAAAGAAAGAAAGAAATAAGAAGCCGCTTAAAGTAAACTAGAAAAGGCGATACGCTGATTCATAAAAGAAATGGCTTTAAGGCGGATACGTTGGAATATCCCGAACATCCTCAAGTAAATAAGACCAAAACCTTAAACCGGCATACGAAATGCAACAACGAAAGTAGTTGGTTTTAGTTGCTGGTAAGCAAATGTCGGTAGCTTTACGAGTTAGATAATTGTGCTTATCTACTTGTGTGATAATATTAAAAGAACGGGTTAAAATTAGCTGTTTATTTATGACCTTATAATAAACAAAGGAGCATATTTGTATGAAGTAAATCTGACAAACAGTTGGGATTTGAAATAAAGCAAAAAAATGAGAAACAGATTGAAACATACGTGATTTAGTAAAAGTAACGTAGGAACTATTTCCGTAGTCTTAACAATCTAGTCTGCATACTTTAAATAGTAACAAGCCTCATGTTGCTCTTCAGAAACACAAAGAAAAAACGTAAACAATAATATAAAAATGAACTACAAAATGTAATATTGTTAAAAAATATAAGCAAAGAAAGGAGAAAAACTCTAAGACAGAAAGAGAAACAAGATATAAAACGTAAGACATATCTAGAAATGAATTCATTCTCAGTGGCAGAACTGAATTAAATTTCTCATCCTCAGGGAGTCCCAGTTTCGCTGTTGAGAATGAAGGTTTGGTTGATTGGTTAGTTTGTTTGGCATTAACGTCCTTTTCAACTGCTATGGTCATTTCAGGACGGCGTTATAGGGGCCGCAAATTTTGCCGGCAAACGACTACACGGGACCAACGGCTTTACTTCCCTTCCGAAGGAAGTGCGTGATCTCAGGATTTTCCCCCTGAAAAAATCCTCGTCGTCCTCGGCCGGGGTCGAACCCACGTACTCGAGAATCAGAGGCGATCACGCAACCGCTGAGCCACCGAGGCCGATTGAGAATGAAGGCAAAGCCTTCGGAATACATTTCCGATATTTTATTTCTTATTCTTTTCTGTGTATTGGAAGTGTCGCCTTTCTTTCCAAGACACCATCCAATGATTTTATACAGAAGTAGGTGTTTAATTAACAATTTGTCTTTTTGCGGTTTAGAAGAAAAACTGGAAGAAACTCGGTTTGCTCATCACGGCTGATAAAGATATCATCAAGAAACTGTGACGAGCCGATTGGATCCAATCGCGCTAGAAAAACATTCTGTAAATGCAACCTTTGAAAAATCTTAAAATGGTTTATGCATTGATGATTTTGAAGAATTTTTAATTATGAATCATAAATTTAATTTTTCAGTAATTTTGTAAAAAAAAATTATACTGACTTATTTAGCTTTTTGGACAGTACTGATTCAATTCCGGTGTCAGTAAAATCCAATATAAAAATTTTTAAAATTCGAATTCCTAAAAAAAGTTACAACTTATTTTTCATTTAATTAAATCCTGGCTAGAGATTAGATTTTGCTTCATTTACTGTACTTCTCGGGTAGATTTTTTCTCTCAACACTTGAATAAGAAAAAATGCGCAAATTTAGAAATTTCTCTGACGGAAATTAAGATTATATACAGAATGTCTCAAAGCTTTAGGATCAAAATTACAGATGATAGAGGACTGCAAACTGAGACCCGATTCACAAAAATGTTGTTATTAACGACGTCGTACAGTAACGATGTCTGTAAATTTTGCAATTTTACGATCTGTCTTAAATGCAATTCACAATACGCGTCGTTAGCCTTCTTAAACATAACGACGAGAAAATACTAGTCTGATTTCGAGAGTACGGAAATGACGTCTTTGTTTGCTTACAATGGCCAACAGAGATCCTTAATCTAACGAGATGCACCAACAAGCAAAATTCCCATAGCAAACTTGATATAGCAAAAATACCCGTGGCGCCCTCTTGTAACAAACGCCTCAATTGACAAGAGAGCATTCGCAAGTGTCGCCATCTTGTAACTAACCATGGCCGACTATCAATACTTCTTGTATTAATTAAATAGAAATGAACTCTTTTTGATTTATTTCTAAATTTCTTTAATTTTTGATTTAATTTAAATAATTTTCCATATGTAACGAACATGTCGTATTTTAAACATCGAAATATTTAAAATCTCTGCCTTGTCGCCATTGTCGTCTGCTTCCAGTGCTCTGAAGACGTTTTGATTACGTCAGATATCATCAAGACCTACAGCGCCATCTGGCAACACCCTCGCAACTAACCTGCGCAGAAGAAAGCTGCGCGAACCATTTCGCATATACGGATTGTCGCATCTCTTTAGATTAAGGATCTCTGATGGCTAAGGTCAAAAACTCTCACCGGTAAGAAGAGTTAGCGTTTGATCGGTCAGAAATCCCAGTGAGAAAACTGTGACATCATTTTAACTCGGTCAGAAACGCCAAAAAGTGTGCTGCTATGCCTAACCGGTTAGTCTAACCAATGCCTTCTAAACACAATGCCTCGGCACGGAAGACTAACGTCAAACAGTAGACAGCAAGGCCAACTATAAATACAGGCCAGGGCAGTCGAAAACAATTGTAAAAGGTGATTTTCGATTGCCCCGGCCTGTATTTATAGTTGGCCTTGCTGCCTACTGTATGACGTCAGTCTTTCGTGTCCGTAGCCCACGTGAAAGACAGGCCCTGGCGCGGAAAAGTCACCTGACCATCTTAGTCCGAGTAACAATGTAATGATATGATGATGATGATGATGATACGTAAAGAAAATAAACCTCTTCCCCTTGCCATGTAAATGGAAGGAAGTAGACCTGGCTGATTCGTTGCTGGACTGTGTTTGAGTGACACACTACATGACAGCAATGCCGAGTTGGCGGATATGCATTTCACGTACGGTCAAGCAATTGGGAATGCAGCAGACGCGGCGCGTCTTTACAAAGACAGGTACCCAAACCGACGACACCCTGATCGTCGCATGTTCATCCGTCTTCACCAGCGTTTACGTGACACTGGTTCATTTAATATCACCCCCCGCGAAGCGTTGGAGCAGCTGCACGGGAACAGGCCATTTTGCAGCGTGTGGAAGAGGATCCAACCACCAGCACAAGACGGAACACTGCTTGGAGACTTTTGCACGAAAATGGTCTCTACCCATACAATATCCAGAGGGTGCAAGGCCTACGTGCACAAGATTATCCTCCACGACGACGATTCTGCAGGTGGTTCTGCGACAGTGCATTAGGTGCCCTCTGTTTCTGACGTTCATTCTGTTCACTGACGAATCCTGCTTCACTGGCGATGGGATCTTTAATTTCCACAACTATCATGAGTGGTCTCATGCTAATCATAACTCCATCAAAGAAGCACATCATCAGGACCAATTTTCCATCAATGCGTGGGCAGGTGTAATAGGGGATTGTATCATTGAACCGTTCATCCTTCCGCAGAGGCTCACAGGAGCTGCCTATCTCCAATTCTTTCAACAGGATTTCCCTGAGTTATTAGAAAATGTGCCTCTTGCGATTCGCCAACAAATGTGGTCCATGCATGATGGTGCACCTGTTCATTATAAACTGGCTGTGCGGAATCACCTGACTGTCACCTTTCAACACCGGTGGATTGGTCGGGTGGACCACGTGCATGGCCTCCTCGATCTCCGGACTTGAACCATTGAACTTTTGCATCTGGGGCTATCTAAAAGAGCACGTGTATGCGCAACGAGTGGATACTGTGGACGCCCTGCGCCATCGCGTGGAGAACGCCTTTGAGAACATGCGAGAGAATGCTGGTCTTTGCGAATGTTTGCGTGCCTCTTTGAGGAGAAGAGCTGAAGCATGCTACCGTATTCATGGTGGACATTTTGAGCATTTGCTATGAGTTCAAGGTACACGAGACACTACCAAAGGAACTCCTGTACGGATTTTTGCTCCATTTGTCAATAAAGTCATTCTTTCTCGGCAACGGTGTGTTGTTCGACCTACGTTCATAAGGAGTTTTTTGTTCCTTGCTATTGAATATTCATACCCTTAAATTTACGACCACGACTTACGGGACACTATTTATTGACTGAGCCTATCGATCAATTGAAAAAACACATCCCTAGAAAATCTACGGAATCGAATATGTTCGATTACCGCTATTTCATCAATGCTAAGTCACGATAATCGAAACATTAGAATACGACGTCTTTCTTCGTCGTGTGCAAGCCTTCCGCCATTTTAAATATTCTGCAACGACGCTATAATGACAGCTCTGAGCTGTCGTTATTTAACGACGCTAATTAACGACGTTTTCGTTTGCGACAGGTTTTGTGAATAGCATTGTTGTCGATAAGTCGCCAACGATGCTTTTGTGAATCCGGGCCTGCTGAGTGTTTTGAGACAGGGAAACAATGCATTGCAATGGTCGGAAATGCTTATTTCAGGAACCACGAAATTTTGAACGAGTAATACGTGTGAGATACGTTTTTGTAAGCTGTTTTGTTTTTAGAGCAAACAGCTGCCGGCTGCGTTGTTGCTTGGTGGTGAAAGTTTGCAAAGCAATTCACAATCGCCTGTTACGTTTCTACGGTGACTTTTGTTTTTGTTTACAGTTTATAGCCACGTCATTTGTTGTCAAAAATCCAGAAAGCCGAACGGACCGTACAGAGAAAAGTTTGCCAATAGGTGTCATCCGAATTGGAATTTTATTTCTCGCCATGGATAGGAACTTACGAGAGGCTGGGTCGTTCAAGCCGGAGAGATCTAGCCAGATAATAAACAAAGAACTATGCACATACCAGACTTTAGGGAGATTGTGTTGGATGGTGTGGCAGAAACGTCATCAATAAGCACTTGTCAACTTTAGGTGATTTCCCCTGAGCTTTGCTGTCTCTACCTTGGTTTGGGAGCAACGACATCAAAGACGCCGACGGAGAGTGCATCTACTGTTTGTTTGTATTATCGTTGCCGGTGGAAGTGAGTGACATCTGGCGGCAACGATACGAAACACACAATGACGGCCGAAAAGGGTATAAGTAATGATTGTGTGGGTATTTAAGAGTTGTTAAGCATTTAAAAAGAATAATAAATACTGCCGTATAGTTGGATGTATAAACACACATATTCTGAAAAACACATACGTTTCCAAAGAATAAATTTTTAAGAAAAGAATAGGAAGTAAGGCTGAAGTTCGGAAAAGGTGTATCGAAAACATATAAGGTGAGACCGGAAACTTAATGAACGATTCGGAAAAACAAAAAGGGACAGATATTTCTGAGATGATACGTTACTGTCCTTCAAAGTAAGTCGCCATGGCTACAATACACTTTTGACATCATTCGTACAACTGTTGCATGGCTTGTGAAAATCTTCTTCCGTTCCCCCTTGAAGTTCCCTCGTCACAGCGTTTGAAACTTCAAGAAATTTAGGAGAAGCTCACGAACACATTCGATATTGTACGGTGCTGATGATCGGCCTTCCACATCGTGGTTCATCTTCGAGGGTTTATCGTCCTTCACGAAAACGCCTAAACCACTATACAATTATTTTCGTACAGCGTCTTCACTGTACACTGTCTTTATCATTTTATGGGTTTCCTTTGCGGTTTTACCCAATTTAAAACAGAATTTCATATTGACTCTCTGCTCCATTATCAGTGAAAAGCGCACTGCACTTAAAACACTCCCGCATCAACGTACGCCTGTCAATAATGGTGAAGGCACGTTTACATATGATTAGCTGAGATACAGAAGAACGCCTTGCGCATATCGCCGCGAGTCGGACATTTTCCATTATCGCATTAAGGGGTGATTCACCGAACTTTCCGGTCTCACCTTGTATTTTATGTATATTTCACCTTTTACAGTTTGCATTTCCAAGATTCAATTTATTATTTTCCATCCAGGTTTTGAGTCTGTTACGCCAGCATCTCACAACCCACTTGAATGCGATTTTGGAAGAAATGTTCAAAGTTCAGGAGCTAAGTTTGAAGAATAATCAAACTGATGTTACTCATCACACATGGCTTGAAACAATAATTTGACATCTTCATGGGCATGAATTTCTTCTGCATTCGAGGGATATGATACATCTTAAGTGGGGCGGCCTGCCTTATGTTTGGGTAAAGCTGAAAATTTTGGATAATTTTTACGAAAAGGTCTCCTCACCCTGTCACTTGAGAAAGTTCAAAATTCATTGTATGAGATTCCATATGAAACAAATTTTCTACTTCATTTGATTTATAAAATCTGCCTATTTTCTTTTTAATGTTACTCCAAGTCTGCTCAAAGTCTATGCAGTTAAAATTGTAACAAGTGCTAGCTAGTACTCACAAGTGAGCACGTGTTATGATGTTGAATGAGTAACTCGGAAACTTCTTGTTGGAATTCGATCAAATTTTAACGGTATACACAGTCTTATGTACCCTGTTATTCCCCAAAATTTCATTAATCTAGGCTTTACAGAACCTGAGTTATTAACTTGTTGATCTTGGTGGCGGCATTTTTATTTCTGTTCATATCTCAGTTATCGGACCCATGTTCCTATGAACTTTTTTGCTTAGCATCACCCATACTAACTCCCCTAGAAGTTTGTACAATGAATTCTGAGACGCCTCGTATATGTACCGTTTCTCTTTATGGTTTGAGGTTCTTCCTTCTTTTTCACGTTTATGAATAATGGTTAATTTTAGTTTCTCTCACCTTGTCTACGTCTCCAAGTCCTTCTGTGTCCAACAGAACGAGCGTCGTATTGGGAAGAAATGGATGAGGTAAAGCATAAACCCAAATTCCTTTCGTTTTGGACTGTACCGTACTACCCAATTCAAAACCTGTAACAAATAGAAAATAATCAGAAATAATTATATATATAAAGATATTTTATAAACATTCATATTAAAATTTTATATATTTCCTTAGCAAAGGAATTTCAAAGATTTTTAAGAAATGGTGTTAATCCAAAGAGAAGATGATAATTACACAGAAAAACTCTCTTCAAACATATAATTACAAATAGGAAAGGGAAGAAAAAATTCCGCGATTTGGACTCGATCTGGACGCTGGTGTTAATATTATCCTAATCGACATATTATTCTTGTATTAATCTTAAAAAATTTGACTGATAATATCAAAACACCGATAATAAATTGATGGTGTTGCATGAGCTCGCTTAAGACCCTTAAATTTGAGTTCTAATACCAAAAACTATATGGTACACATGCAAACAGAGCAAAAAATTTGTTTTCTACAGATTAAAGAGAAAGTGAACAAGTGATGATAACGTAAATATGGGGCGAGTAGAAAGGTTTTACATATGTGGATACGAATCATCACTAAAATGGATACGAAACTTATAATAAGATGAGATTAATTTTAAGAAATAGATATTACCTTCATTTCTGGGAAGATTTGAAAGTAGATTGAGAATGTATGATTTTCCGGTACGGTATTTTCCAGCAATCGCGATTATAACTAGATCCTCAGTGATTCCTTTCAAAATCCTGCTGGCTTCTTCATTTATTAAAAATCCATTTGGATGCGGCAAAAGTAATGGAAGCGGCCGAAGAAAGTACTGACGACGGTAATACCTATTCATAGCTCTATTCTACGTACAAATATATTTATTGAGCTGAAAAGAAAAGTTTCTTTATTAAAACATTACTTTATAAAACACTCCGTTACAATGATAAGACACTGAATTTACACTTTAATTTTTCATCAATCTCCTCGTGTTCTTCATCTTAATAGTCTACATATTAAAAATGGCGAGTTTTCTGAGACAATTACTTTCAATTCATTTAATTATAATGTTATTTTATTTTTGTTATTTTCTATGTGCCATATTTTAATGCAAAAATTAATCAAAAAACTTAATTTTGATAATTTTAGAGCGGAATTAATGTACACTAATGTGAAAGAAACTTTCAAGATAAAATATATAAAAATGTTGTGTAATTAAAAACCAGCTTATGATAATTTCCATATAAAATTAAGTTAGTTATGTACAGATGGAATATACTTTAAGTTCAATGAAAGTATAATTGACCACAATCGGTTGCAAAACTCACGATGATTTCTTGTAGATACTAAACGTTGGAGACTCTTTCTATATGACTTCCGCACAGATGTTGACTATGTCCAGATGCTAACAAACTCCTAATACCAGGTGTGGCGTTAATAATTCTTAATTTTTTCCTAAAAAAAACACATTTAAAAGGTAAAGAAATTGTTTAGTCAAAGTATGCGCCATCGCTGGAATGATGTTTTTCTCATCTCTCTGACAATTTGTGGATGCCCTCCCAGAAAAACCGTACATCTTCTGAGCTGTTCCAATCATCAAGCTATTTTTCGACATCTTAGTAATTGTTGAAGTGTTTCATGAAAAGTGCGTGAGACATCGTTGAAAACATGTGGTAATCGGAAGGAACCAAGTCTGATGAGTACGGCGGGTGGGGCAAGAGTTGTCAACCAAGTGCAGAAATGGTGTCTCTTACCGCTTTCCCTGCGTGTGAAGGGTGTTGTCGTGCTGCAAAATCATTTTTCCGTGTTTTGTAGCCCATTCTGGTCGCTTTTCGATCAATGCATGGTTCAAATTAATAATTTCTTGACGGTAATAACTGTTTCAACTGTTTTCAGAAGCTCATGGTACACGATACTCTTCTAATCCCACCAAATGCACAGCATTGTCTTTCAAATTGAAATCACCACTTTTGAATCTTCCAAACCAACGCACACAACAGTCTTGCGTTGGGACATTGTCACCGTAAGTTTCTACAAGTATACGATGGCTTTCACTCGCGTTTTTCTTTTGATTGTACAAGAAAAAGAAATAGGTGCCGCAAATGCTCTTTATTTGGCTCGAAACTCGACATGTTTACCAAACTAAAAAATATGACGCTAACTCGAAATCATTTAAACATCAACGGCGTTTTGAAAGGTACGGTCATAGCTCTAAAATGACATAAGAGATTAGACTGTGTACCAACCCTTGTTTCCAGAGCCATCTCTTAAAAAATTAAGAATTATTAATCGCCACGCCTGATAGTAAGATGACTATTATATAGATACCAAATGTTGGAGACTCTTCCTAGAGTCATTTTAAGTTAACATCTGTACGACATCACTTAGACAATACGTTCCATGATCGCTGGATTGGTCGAGCAGGAACAGTTGCTTGGCTACCTCGATCGCCAAACCTAAACGCTTTTGATTTCTTCTTCTGGGGACATCTGACGAATGTGGTGTACGTTACTCCTTTGATTCGGAAGAGGAGCCGGTAGAGGAAATGTGGCTGCAAGTGACCATGTAAGAGACACTGCAGGGATTTTTTGTCGTGTCAGAAATTCAATGACAAGACACTGCGAGGCATGCATTGCTGCTCATGGTCGTTTGAACACCTTTTGTAATTTTACAGACATAATATTTGTAACTAAAAGCGTAGCGCCAATAGTAGCATACCTGGGGGGGGGGGCAGCTTGCTATCCTCGTTTGGGGGGCGCCGCGAAGACAAAATATGAGAAGACGGGGCGCAAAATAAACACCATGCTCCCGGGCGTCATTTATACTCGCTATGCCACTGAACCATCAGTATCAAGTTTTCTAATTTCTCCTTTTTCGGGAATATATTAATAAGAGAGACAACATTATGAGGAAATCTCCGCCAGTCGTTACCAGTACGTATAATGTGTGAACAATTTTTATTGTATCAAGCAGCTGTTGAAAAAAAGGCAATAATCAGATGGCAAGCAAAATATACAAGATGGTAGAGTAGGGACTGTCCTGTTTTCTTTGGCGAATGAATACAGGGCATTGGAGCAAAGTGTCGTAAACCGAATAGTATAGGGAGTGCAAGTGTGACGTCAGTCCTTGGAATTCTTCAGTCACGTGACTCGATTTGGTTCCAAACAAGTCTTCTCGCTTCGGGATTTAACATGGTTCCAACGTAGGGATGGAACAAAATCGCTTTGTATAAGCCCAGTGTTTATAACACATTTAAGATGTGAAATTGTTTAGTTCCTCACTGCTCAAGAAGGAGCCAAAATAGCGATTTAGACATTATCGTTTTCCCAAAGACAGAAAGATCCGCGAACGATGGCATTCTTTTGTTAAGTGATTAAAAATGATTAAAAAGCGTTCTAATATTAATGTATAAATTATATAATGGTATTAAATGTCTTAATAATAATATAAATTACACAAATTAACATAATAATTTAAGAGATGTCATTTTTACTGGCCGCCCGTTTCAACGTTGCTAGTACGTATATTGCGTGGTTCCAATGTTTGGAACCAGCGATCCCATTTCCTAGGCTCTCGGCCCGTTCATCACGCAAATGACGTCACCTGTGACGTAGTCACTTGCACTCCCTATTAATGACAAGTGCTCTGAATTGCGCGTATAATTTCGATAACGGAAATGCTAACGGCATTCCCCATGTAAGCATACGCGCCTTTTATTACTTGCTTAATAATTGATTCCAAAATTAGGTTCAGAAAAGAAAACTCAATTAATAAACATTATAGTGGAAAATTCAAATGACTTCTTGTTTCTAAACGGAAATATATCAACATACAGCAACTACAAGCAGTTTGAACCGTTTCTGCGGCAGTGTTCGATCTCGAGAGATTATTTCTGAATCATGACATTCTGATTTATTTTTAGTTATTACCTTGGACGTCTGGTGGGGCGAAGGTCTGATTTAATTACACTGTATTTCAGTTTCACTTATTTCCCCAAAAAATTAAAAACTAATTCCTTCTTTATTTTTTGATAATTTAGATCCCATTTTCTCAAAAATTTGAAGGATCTATAACAGGATAAAAATCTATTAGTTTTATGAGGGGATAAAAGAAAATTTTTAAAAAAAAAACAGAAATCAGCGATATATACCCGTCGAAGTAAATGGAAGGATCTGGGCATCAGCTACAGCGCGGGACGACTCGTAACAGAAAACATGGAGTCATGCGTCTATTTACTCCATGACAGAAAAGAGGGGAGAGACATGGTAAAATGAAATCTGGCTACCGTTAACAGGAAAAAAGAAATCAAGAAATTTGAGAAACCAGCTGATATTGTTAATAATTAAAAGTACTTGGAGAGCAGGCCCGTAGCCAGGGGGGGGGGGGGGGGGGGGGGGGGGGGCCGCCCCCAAAACGGAAAAAGATAAGCCGCCCAAACATGGAAAAAAGACCAACACAGTTAAATTTTTTAAAAAGGTCCGGAATTTTTGAAAATCGCCCCCCCCCCCAAGATAAAGTCCTGGCTATGGCCCTGGAGAGTAATATTTAAACAGTGAAATAACAGGTTTCTTTAAGATTTGTTCTAAAGCAAAAGAAGGACGAGAACACCCCACGAAGAGAATTCAGGATGAAGGCAACGGCGACAGAAAAGCCTGGCGTTTCTACTGCCTAAAAGGAAACGCTAAGGTAGGAAATACACGTATCATTATTTCCAATACACTAGAACTTCAGTTTTCAATCGTTTCGGTATTCGAAGAATTCGATTTTCGATCACCTTTATGAAAAAAGAATGTTCTCGGTTAACGACCGTTTTTTCGGTTTACGTTCGAACATCGAAGTTCATTTTCATCTGATTTTTCAAGCTAACACTGTAAGACACAGACAGAGGCGGCGCGAAGCAGTCAGCAAAGTTAAGCGTCGCATGGGGGGCGCATTTTAGGATGGGGCGCTAAAGCTCTATATACACCAACTTTATGGTATATATAGTGCTTTATGGGGCACCAACCAAGGTGAAAGAGCGCGTATTTTAGAGGCTTGCATAGGGGCGCCGAAGAAGCCAGCGCCTTTGGACACAGACATAAAAATACCAATAAAAGCAAAAGTTAAAATAAAATTTAAAAAAATCTCACCAGGTACAAAAACCCAAAGCAATATTTAATCAAAGTGCAAAGAAGTACAAAAGCCCCCAAACGAAACCACATATTTTATATCATTCTTTTAATTTTTAGATCAGAGTTTTATCGAGTTATTCGGGAATTTAATGAATTTATTTTTTGGTTTCGTTTTAAAAAATTTTATATTTAAGATTAATTTACTGAATAGGCAAGAGAATTTATCAGAATTCAAGATCTTTTAAGATATACTTATAGTGTAAATAATCCCAGAGAATGCGATTGAAAATATATCTGTAAAAGTGGCTCGTAAAAGAATACAAAATCCTGAGATATTTGATAATTTTAAAAGATAAAGTCAAGGAAGAAATGGGAGACTTAATTTTTTACTAAGAAAAAGCTTAAATTTTCTTTATTTACAGGATGTTTCATTCGAAAATGGTAAAAAGTAAAAGGTTAGAACTTTCGTACTGGTAGCATCACATTTATTGCAAGAAATGCTAATGAACATTTTCCCCTCATAAGTCATTGCATCTCATCAAAAACAAAAATTAAGCAAAACTGCGGAATGGAACAAGCAAAAAGGGAGGGAACTGCTAATCCACAAGGAGATTTGAAATACCGGATACGTATTTAGTTTACTTTTGTCTTTCAAATACGTATCCGGTATTTCAAATATCCTTTTGGATTAGAGGTTCCCTCCCTTTTTTGTTGTTACATCTCATGAGCATCTCCGCATCACTAGCTCGCACCGAAAGAACAGTTCAAGCTATCTATCGGCCAACATCTTGTGTGATGAGTTGAAATCTTGCTACGGTTTTCCGCCTCTTAAGAATTGAAAAAAGCGAGTTCGCGTGTAACATAAAAAAAAGTGTATAAAGAGTTATTTTTGTGGAGCCGACCATCCGTTCGAACAATTACCCTGCTCCATAACTTTCTTATACTGCAACGGCATCGACGAGATCCTTTTCCAGAAAGAAGTCTCACAGCATTACCTCTTCGGACCCGTTAATTCCTGAATCTACCTTCAATGACCAAGGTAAATGTCATGGCCAAGGTGATCCCATTCTATAACTACTAAAATTCATCTAACTTCATCTCTTCGGAATTTCTCGTGTGGGGCTTCATCAAGACTAAATTCATTCAATGCCCGATCGATCTACAAGAATTGAAGCTGAAGATCGTAGGAGTATTTCAAGGCATCAAAGATGCTAGCTGATGCTTGGCGTGAAATGTTCTTTCGGTGTGAACTGCATGCTGTGTTCATGTAGGGGTGTAATGAATTTTGAAGATAAAACTTCCATGTTTTCTGCATATTTAGTTTTTCTTCAATAAACTCGAGTGAGTAGTTCGAAACCTATGGCCTTTTATTTTACCATTTTCGAATGGAACACCCGTATACTCTGTATTATTGTTATATTATACCACAATGTATTCGCTATATTTCAATTGCTCTACGTATATTGACAGCAAAGAATTACTTTATGAAAGCAATGAGAGTCGTCTTTTTGCGTAGAGTTGTCATTAAAATAAAACCAGTAAGAGAATTAGGCCTACTTAATTTTTGGAAATCAAGCACATGATAGCGTATCTAGAATAAAATTTTGTTTGAAAATAAGGTAATTATTTATTTGAAATATAAAGTTATTGCGATTCGTCGATTTTGTCTTGCATGTAAATGAAAATTTCATTTATATAGGGTGAATCTAAAATAGGATACATACTGCGGAGACTGATTTCCCCATACCAAAACAAGTAAAAGGGTCAGATGAGTCATTCCTCTACAAAGACACAAAGCTAGACTACAACAGAAATGAACACTATCTATTCGTAATATGTGGTTAGTACAGTACCACAATGTGGTAACTTCACATTTCAGAGTACACAAGAAAATTTTCTAATATGCTGGTACCATTGTTCGCATTATTAAACATTCGAAAATACCCATCCATCAATAATACTTCACGAATGAATGAATGAATGAATTAATTGCAACCTTATCTATTGAAATGCATATTAATTTTTATTAGGATTAAAAAAGTGGCTTTTCCTAATGACCCTTTTTATAGATCGTCCCATTACAGTCGTCAAAACGGTTAAGATTATTGTCTACTTCACTCTAGTAATTGAGAAATGTAAGGAAATCACATACATGTAATTAAGAAATGTATGGAAAATGAAAAGGAAACTGTACGATATGAATTCCACTTGTTACATTTAAGATGTTAGGAGTTAATTTCACTTAAAATTGCTTACATTATTGAATTAATACAAATGTCGAACAATAAAATTAATTCAGATGAAATATTGAAACTCCAGATGCTAAGCTTTCAAACCCAGCCTTTTTTAGGCCCCAAGAAAAGCTGGGTTTAGCAGGAAATCGCTTTACTAATGTAAAAAAAAACCCACGAAGCATGACAATAGTTTTACCGCCATTATTTGAGCACAGCAATAAGGTCCCCTTATGGAATGATAATAAGAGGTTTCGCGATATGCGGCTTCCCTGTTACTCTGTTTGTCTAACCCACTCCTCAGAGCAGACGACTCATGCGCAGCGCATGCGCCGTGTGCAGTTAATGACGTGATTGTGGGAGGAGTAGCTATCTGCTGTGTGTAGTTAATGACATGCTGTTCTGCTATTACATTTGAAATATGTTTAATTGCCAGTGTGTAACTCATAGATACAATTTGAATACTAGGAAAAAGAAAAACTTAGTCATGTTTTCATGGATAAAACGTCAACTTTCATCCATTCCCTTCACCTTCTGAAAACAGAAAAAGAAAACTGTATTTGGATGTACTACGACAATGCCCACAGGAAGGAGAAAAAATTTCTATTGCGCATGGGTAGAGCTTGAGCACTGTAAGGAATCCGTATATCGCGATACCTCCTATTATCATCATGAAATATTCAAATATACAGGCACATGTAATTTTTTGGCTTTAAATAACTTAAAAGTGAAAACGGGATTTCTCGGAAGATTAATAATGGGTAAAGAATGATAATGTAAATTAAATTTTAGTCCCAAAAGAAGAATTTAAAGTTCTGAGGTTTCAAAGAACGATAAAGTGGTAAATTTTACCTTGCTTACAAAAAGCATGAAATCTTGATTTAAATAATTGACTCACCCTCTTTGAAATCTCGGAGCACTTTTACTTGTAAAGAAATTGCCAGAAATCTTGTAACAACTTCACGGAACATCACCCAAACTAATAATAAAATTGATATATAAAGCTTCTAACTGAAATATACATTTCTGAAAGTGAGCAATTTCTGAAACATTTTTGCGGAGCACTGGTAACGAGTTCGCGGAACATCCGCTACTATACACCGATATTTACGTGTTTTCTTGATGAAGTTACTTTAATATTTGTATACCAATAACGTCTGGTTTGTTAATCATTTTTTAAAATAGTGATTCAAGAGTTTTTTAAAATAAGTATCCTAATAATACCGAAATAGCATATCTATACTTTTCATTAAAACATGCATTCATATTAAGAAGAAAAATGCATTTTTCCACCGAATTATTTTTAATATATTCGAGAATTTTTTTTTATATCCCTCGGATTATTCATTATATAGTAATTTATTTCCTGAATCTTTTTATTCTCTGTTCTTATCTTCCGTCATTTTCTAAGAGCAATTCCTTAGTATAACCTCTTCCTAACCTTACCAATAACGAATTCCTTTGTATCAAACGCCTTAGCAATAACCCTGATATAACAATTAAACCAGCAGATAAAGGGGGCGCTATTGTTGTCATGAACACCTCTGACTACATTAACGAAGCTAACAGACAACTCTCTGATATTACGTTCTACAAAAAACTAACCTCCGATCCTACTAACACACTCAAAACCATACTTCAAAATACCCTCTCTCAGCTTGAATCCTCTTCTGAAGTTGATAACAAAACCTGCCTCTTCCTTCTTCCTAAATTCAGTTCTCCCGGTCGTTTCTACCTTCTTCCCAAGATTCATAAACCTGGCAATCCCGGCCGTCCGATCATCTCTTGTAACAACACACTCTGTGAGCCACTATCTGCGTATGTCGACCACCACATACGCCACATCCCACCCAGTCTCCCTTCCTATATCAAAGACACTAACGATTTTCTCTCCCATATCCAACGCCTTAACGACTCTAACTACGATTTCAAACACGTCTTCCTCTGCACGCTTGATGTCTCTTCCCTCTACACTAACATTCCTCATGATGATGGGGTTAAAGCTGTGTGCAACAGTCTCAAGGCTAACAAACCTTTCCAAGTTCCTTCTACTGACACTATCTGCCTTCTTCTTCGTACCATCCTCACCTCCAATTTCTTCACTTTTAACAATGAGTATTACATCCAGACCAGTGGCACTGCTATGGGCTCCAAAATGGCTCCCAACTATGCTAACATTTTTATGGGGGAAGTGGAAACCAAACTTCTTTCCACGTCTCCCTTAAAGCCGTTGGTCGGGCTGCTATATATTGATGATATTTTCCTGATCTGGCCACACAACAAAGACTCACTCTTATCTTTTATCACCCATTCCAACTCCATCCACCCCTCCATCAAGTTTTCTCACAATTACTCTATCAGGACAGTTTCTTTTTTGGTGTCTCCATCTCTATCACTAACAATAAATTGTCTACTAATCTCTATAAGAAGCCCACTGATCAACACCAGTACTTACACTATGACAGCTGCCATCCGCGCCATTGCAAGGATAACATCCCATTAGGTCAGTTAACTCGCATCCATAGAATATGCACTAATCAGTCTGACAAGGACTTCCATGCTAATACCCTTACCCACTCCCTTAAAGCAAGAGGCTACCCCAAATCTGTCATACGCGCTTCTATCTATAAACATCGCAATTCTCGTTCTAACAACAACCCCAAACCTTCTTCAGCCATAACAACACCTACGTTAGTTCTTCCTTATCATCCAACCCTCAATAGTATTAAAAATGTCCTAAGGAAATATCAACATATTATTGACAATTCTCCTCTTCTCCACTCCATTCTACCAGAACCACCAAAAGTTTCTTTTAAACGGACATTTAATTTTAAAGATATTCTGGTCCATGCTGCTATTACCAAACCACACACTTCCACTAAGGGATGTTCTCATTTTCTTAACCCTGCTACCTCCATTTCCAGCAGTGCCTCCTCCTTTACTTTCAAGATTAACCAGAACCTGACCTGCACTTCTCACAACTTAATTTACCTGTTACATTGCAAAGTATGCCAGAAACAGTACGTTGGAGAGACAGGCAATACCATACGCTCCAGATTTGCCGGGCACAAGTTTGATATTCTTAGCAATGCTGACACCCCTGTCGCTAAACACTTTAATTCCCCTGGTCACTCTTTACAGGCCATCAGCATTTATATTCTTCGTAGTAACTTCCATAACAAAAAAGAAAGAAAGCAATTCGAGTCTTTTCTTATTTGGAAATTTAATTCCCTCACCCCTAATGGCATTAACCTTAGCAAAGGCACCATTCCCTCATTACCTTTCCCCTGTTCCCTTCCAACTTCAGCTATTCCTTAATTTGTCGCAAGCCCTATGGGTCCTTTTCTTCTTTCTTTATCTTATCTTTTATTTCTTCTTTTCAATGTTCTTCAATGTCCTTTCATATTTTTTTACTTTTGTCCCGATGCTCTTACATGTGGGACTATTTCACAGGGTGACTAGCGACCGGGAATGGTCAGGGAATTTTTATTTTTTTAAACCGAGTACAGTCAGGGAATCATAAAATCGATAATTTTGAACAATGTCAATAATATTCTTTCATGACAGCCCCCCTTTTTTGTCTACTAATAATCAGGAATAATTTTACATAATCTTTTTGCTAGGGCACCCTATCATTCCTAAACGTTTTTATAATTTCACTTTCATATGTTTCATCCTATCATATTTTTCTCGCCGCCCCCTTATTATTTCCTATTTGTCCTCCGTCTTGTCCTATCCCAACAGTTCGTCTAATTAATCTCATTTGTTCTCTTCTTGTTTGTCAGCCAATAACGTCTTACTATTCCCCATGCAAACTATATATAAACCCGTCCGTTAGTACAACTTTCATAACTTCAGGATAATTCTCTAATATTCTATTTGCTTTTAGAGAATTATCCTTTTTTGCTTTGATAAAGGATAGGCTCTATCCGAAACGTCAGCTTTTTATTTGATTTTATAGTCTTATTTTGATTTTACTTATTTTTATTATTATTTTGTTATTTGTTAATTATTATTTTATTTTTCATTTTTATTTCATTATCTCATCATATACAATCACTGGATCATAGGCTCGAACTGACGATAGATGGTATCCTACTCTTTGGTGGTATAGATTGGAGACGGAACGTTAATTGAAGCCACATTCTCTTAAGGTCAGCGGTTTTTTTTATATCCTATGCTCTAAGGCTGTTTTCTACAGATCTTATTCTGGAAAAGCCCTTTTCAGGGCTAGCAGTCTGACTATTCTTTACTTAATATTTTAAATTTTATCATAATGCCAGACTCAGGCAAAGCGTTAAGTGGCATTACAAGCCAAAAAACAAGTGATGGTAAATATACGTATGGCGAGATATATAAAGATGCCTGTAAAGATTACAGATTTGAAACTTTTGATGCTATAATTAAGGATAAGCTAGAGGTTTTGCGCCAAGAAATGTGCACTAAGTATGATAACTTACAAGGAAAAGTCGAGTCACTAAAAGGGAACATAACTGAAATCCACGATAAAATTGCTAATATGAATGCTGAAATATCTGCAGCACGTAATGAAGCCAACGAGAACTTTAATAAGTTGGAGCAGTTTCTCAAAGATCAATTCTCTGCTCTGTCAATGAAAGGTAATCAGCCTACAGGTGAAACTTCTGACTATCTAAGTGTGAATCCTCAGCCTATGGAAATTATCCCCTCCGGCTTAGGGAGTAATGATAACGATGGCAAAGACCTGATTAGTACAAATCGCAAACGGCTATACAATGATACGGATAAATGGATACCTGCAAAATCTAAAAAGGCTAAAAAAGGGTTGAAAATTGACAACATTAAGGATGTTGTTGATGTAAATGATACAATCGCTGTTGCTTTTCGAGAAAGCAAGTCCGAACAGCGAAAAAATGTTGAAAAGCCAAATACCAAGAGCAGCTCCTATATTCCGCCAATCATAATACGTACTCACGGTCAGCCAATCAAGCAAATCCTGGGCGAGATTCAAAAGCATGTGGCGATTAACCTAATTACTGTACACACAGGCAGAGCAGAGACGATCAAAATAAACCATTAAGGAATGACATAACCAAGTACCGAAAGGTTAAACTAAACCATTCGCGGAACTATATATTTAAACAGCCCTATGTTAACATTGTAAGTTTCTAATGGGCCATATAGATAGCATTACACCACGTACCTTTGAACCAATGTCGACTGTCATTATTTTAACGGTATATTCATTTATGACACATCATTTCAAGTCATTTGATACATTACATGCCATATTTTAGCATTGAAATTCCAATGAACCATAATGGTTCCACTAAACCAGGTTCCTTGAAACCAAATTTGACTACCATTAATTTTACGTTATGTTCATTCATGACATATCATTCCAAGTCATTTGATATATTACATGCCATATTTTAGCATTGAAAGTTCCAGTGAACTATCATGGTTCCACTATACCAGTTTCCTTGTAACCAATTTGGACTATCATTTTTTTCACGTTATATTCATTCATAGCACCTCATGTCAAGTCGTTTGATATATTACATGCCATATTTTAGCATTGAAAGTTCCAATGAAGCATAATGGTTCGACTAAACCAGAATGGTTCCACTAAACCAGATTCCTTGAAACCAATTTGGACCATCATTAATTTTACGTTATATTTATTCATGACACATCATTCCAAATCGTTTGATATATTGCATGCCATATTTAAGCATTGAAAGTTCCAATGTACCATAATGGTTCCACTAAACTAGGTTCCTTGAAACCAATTTCGACTATCATTAATTTTACGTTATATTCATTCATGACACATCATTCCAAGTCGTTTGATATATTACATGCCATATTTTAGCACTGAATATTTTTGAGGGTGTACTATTAGAGCACTTGTCATTGTTTTGATTTCAACCATTTTCAAAATGGTTCATTCCCGGAACCTTATTTATTAATTGGCGAAAATAGTAATTTATATCCGCTTTTATTTCGTCATTAAGATTTGTTTGATATATTACTTAATATATCTCTCCACTGAAAATTGCTAGGTGGGGTCGTAAAGGTACCATTTGTGCACGTGCTATTGAACAGATTTAGGTATTATTTGTGATTCATTCGTGCCATGTACCATGTTCATCGACTGACGAAAATAATAATGAATAACCGCATCTATCTCGTCATTACGATTTGTTTGATATATTACTCAATATATCCTCCCATTGAATATTGGTAGGCGGGAAAATAGAGGTACCATTTGTGCACGTGCCAATGAACCGATTTAGATAATATTTGTAACTGGTTAGTGCCATGAACAATATTCATCGACTGACGAAAACAGATTTTGAAAATCTTTCATAGCCTCGGAGGAGTTTGAGTTACAGACAGACAGACGGGCAGACGGGCAGACAGACACGTTTCGCCACACTAATAGCATAAAGCACCTTTCGGTACTTAATAAACCATTAAGGAATGACATAACCAAGTACCGAAAGGTTAAACTAAACCATTCGCGGAACCATATTTTAAACTGCCCTATGCTAATATTGTAAGTTCCTAATGAACCTTGATGATCCATTAACCACGTACTTTTGAACCAATTTGGATTATTATTAATTTTACGTTATATTCATTCATGACACATCATTCCAAGTCGTTTGATATATGACATGCCATATTTTAGCATTGAAAGTTCCAATGAACCATCATGGTTCCACTAAACCAGGTTCCTTTAAAACCAATTTGGATTATCATGAATTTTAAGTTATAATCAATCATGACACATCATTCCAAGTCGTTTGATATATTAC
>JAHWFO010057866.1:0-69081 GCA_023313115.1 Rhysida immarginata | reverse complement strand
AAAATTAATTTTCTCGAACATAATATGTAGAAAATGTAAAATAAAAACTCTTCTTTCTTTTCTCATCATTTCCGAACTTATGATATAACACATGTCATGTGTTGCCATAGTTCTAAGGACCAAGCAACGATATGAAATGAGAAGATCGCTCATGAGCTGCTTTCAGCGCCACCATCGTGTCCCCATTTGAAGGCCTGGCGGCCATTGCTTTGGTAATCAAAAAATGGCTTTCATCGATCTTTACGTGTGTAATTTTGCGTAGATAAACACACCAAAACTCAATGCCGATTTCTTGTTCAGCTTTAAATTGTAATAAAAAATATATTAAAGGTTCACCACTGACCTTTCACAGGTGTATTTTTTATTTTCTGCGTCTTAGAATGTTTTTCTCATGTAAAAATCTTGGTCTTTCATATCGTGATTGGTTGATTAGATGTATCCAACGTTGTTATCGTCGTTTCACTGATACCAGAATGATTGTTTAGAGGTATTTATGAAATTATATACCGCATTTATTTAAACGCTGTGGCTACAGTCACGGAACCGTGTACGAGTTTTCACTCCCGGAATGACGTCACTTCCTGCTACATGAAGGAAGAGCGGTGCACGGCGGTCGCGTCGAATGTTCGATGGATTTTAAAGATGAATTTTCATCATATAACGAATTATAAAGCTTTGTTAAGGATATTCTAAGCAAAATTTTGTTCAATTGTGGACATGCGACTCTAGAACAATTGAAGGGGCCACAAAAAGAGGACGAAAACGACACATAAACGACGAACTTCGCTTCCCTATTACTAAATAGAGAAATAAGGAATTAAAATGACTGGAAAATGGTTTATAAACGATGAGGGTAGCGAAATTATTTCTGCATTTCCTTTGCACGATCACAAATTTATTACAGCTAAACAACGAATGAATTTCCCTATTGTAGCTAAAAACTTGAATGGCCCCCTATGCCTTTCACGGCCGCAGATCCGTGAAACAAATCTCGATCACGATCCCGTGGCCGCCGTGCACCGCTCTTCCCTTCACGGAGCAGGAAGTGACGTCATTCCGGGACTGATAAATCGTACACGGTTCCGTGACTGTAGCCACAGCGTTATTTAAAACCTTCTAAATTTGGGAGATCGCATAAGAAATTTCAGACTACAAGCACGATGTTGGTGGGGGGGGGGGTGTTTTCTCAGCTGGCGACAAAGCGGATATACAGTAATGGCGCTTTGGCTGGCGATGTTCAGACTACCATAGTAATGGCGCCTGCAGTGTAATAGGCGCATTCGGCGGCACTCAGATCTGGCTCAGATCTGAGAGAACTGTCACGTGGTATCTGACTGCTTTTCTGAGCGTCTGAGTGACTGTTGCCGAACGCGCTTTTATCTCAGAAAGAAATGGCTTTACCGACTTTACAAATATTGAGAAGAAACGGCGGTTTTACTAATTTTAGTGTACATGAAATAAAAATCTGCATCAAATGAACAACTCAGCATGATTAATATTCGATCGCGAGAAGAGTATACCATAAGGCCAGGGAGGAAAGGGTACACTGGGCATCGCCATTATTTGGCTCTCGTAGCTTTTTTGATAGCTTCGCATCGCAGTGAGCGCCGCCATATTCTATCTGAGCACTCAGAAAAAGTAAAGCTTCCTGAGCGTCTGAGCTCAGAATCTGACAGATTCGTTGCGTGCCGAACACGTTTTCTTCTCAGGCGGAAGTACCAAAGTGCTCGCCGAACGCTGCTCTCTCAGATCTGAGTCAGATCTGAGCGCCGCCGAATGCGCCTAATAACATGGAAGAATGGAGATTAGTTCCACTTTTCGCCGCCTTCAAATTGCCCCAAAGATGGCGACCAAATAACCGAGCTACTCATTTCATATCGTTGGGACCAAGTGAAAGCCACCCCCGCAAATCCGACCCCACTTGAACAATTGGGCCTAAACTTCATATTAATGTAGATCTTGCCTAGAGGAATCTGGATACTGTATTTCACGCCTTTACGTACCTAAATAGCACATAGATATGTTGCCCTCTCTGAATCCCACCCCCGTAATTCCGACCCCAATGTACCAATCAAAACCAAACTAAATAGTGCAGATGGACATGCCCATAGGAAGCTACATTCCGAATTTCAACCTTCTACCTCAAAAAATGTAAAAATTATGAAGAACTGACATTATAAAACCAATAAGCAGCTCCATTGTTCCGCTACTTAATAATATAGATTATGAGCACTTGAGCAATCATGCGTCGACAAAGCGATCTCACGTGCGCGCGCCGAGTTCAGCTTAAAAGATGAACAGAAAGTAACTATGTCTTCCTTCTTGATAAATCGACTGTTATATGAAATGCCATTATCTTGGTATTCTTTACACTCGCCGTTTTAGCACGTAAATTTGACTTGAAGGAGTCCACGAAAAATTCTGAAAAGTTGATACAACCGAGCTAAGACTTTGATGGTCATATTTCTGAAAACAGAATTTGAAAAAGTTATTCCGTTTTCAAGTTATCGTGCAAACGGCGGACGGACGGACGGATAAACGTACAAACCAAGGGCGCATTCTTATAAGTAGCTTTTATGTTAAAGCTCCTAATAAAGGAAAACATGCGAGTTAGTCACGGAAACTGTTTTGCATTGTTGTTGCACGTTTAAACATTGTTGACGCTAGCTTGAAGCACATGCTGGAACTGAAAAGACACCTGACAACAATTGTTATCAAACTGTAAAATAAAAACTGCGCGCGAATGAAATCTTGTGTAATGATAAAGATGTAATTACTGTAAGCCAGTGTGTAAAATTTTAAAATCGCCCCAGAAGTGAGAAAGTCGCCGACGCCATTATTTATCATCACCACAGAGTAAAGAAAATACTCTTACACTTACTTCTTTATTCTGTGATCTTTACCTCTAGACATGGAGTGTCAACTCTAACTAGTAGATAGAATTACATACGCTGTGGTCAAATAACTTCACCGGTGAGAGTAAGATGACGTAATTTCTCACTGGGCTAAGGCAAGGCCTCCTAGATAAGAAGGCCCGGACGCTATGCGCTGATGACGTCACAAAAGGAGGGAATGAGGCAACACCTCCTAGAAAGAAAGCCTGCGCACTGAAAATTCATACATTGTTACATGATCATAAGAAGTCATAATTTCGGGCTTATTATTGGTAGAAATACGATTAACAATGCCTTTATATGATGATGTAACAATGTATGAATTTTCAGTGCATAGGCTTTCTTTCTAGGAGGTGTTGAATGAGGGCAGCGAGAAAACAATACAAGGAAGAAAAAATGCTCGTAGCTAATTAAAGGTTTGGTTTGGTTTTTTTGGTATTAACGTCCTTTTTCAACTGCCATGGTCATTTCAGGACGGCGTTATAGGGGCCGCAAATTTTGCCTCGCAAGGGTTCTTTAACGTGCAGCCGGCAAACGACTACACGGGACCAACGGCTTTACTTCCCTTCCGAAGGAAGTGCGTGATCTCAGGATTTTCCCCCTGAAAAAATCCTCGTCGTCCTCGGCCGGGGTCGAACCCGCGTCCTCGGGCATCAGAGGCGACCACGCAAGCTAATTAAAGGAAAACATCGATAGACATTTTTGAGTTTTTCTATTGTTTTAAATATATTGTAGGTCTTTTCTAGCGTTTTTTGAAAATATTGTAGACTTTTAATATTTAAATTATTAAATAAACAAATTTTGATTGTAGCTGTTTTTAATTCTAGTTCAAGCATCCTGAGCTAGAGCTTAATACATGTATGTACTGTCATCAAAGTACATGAGCTATGTACTTCTTACTATATTTTCAAGAATTTTACCTTTCTTTCATTATGAATGTCTGCCACTTTTCCTTTATGTAAAAATGGTGTAATCCGTAAATAAATAAAAATAAATAAATAAAGAATTAATTAACAGACAGCCCTCACAAACACATTTTTAACGTTAGTGGCTAGTAGACGCTGATCACGTTATAGTGGCATGTTCATGCCATTGATTTTGGGTACGAGGTATATGCGGTTGCACACGAAAGTAACATTCCACATGCAGATATATTAGTTGTTAAAACTAAGTGTAGAGAATTTTTAAATGAATTAGCTAAACAGATTCGACATCGCTTACCCCACGATATTGTTTTACTTCAGAGAATATCATTTTTTAATCCTACAATTGCTATATCCCAAAACAAACAAAGAATCACTGATGTAGCTTGTGTGTTTGGTGTTCTTATTAATCAAATTAACGATATTGAAGACCAGTGGAGAAATCGATGTAATAAACAATGGGGATGTGTTACAGATACGTAGGCTTTTGGATTGAAGTTAATAAAAATGTAGATTCTGCTGGCAATACGAGGTTTTCAGACATTTCTAAACTGGCTTTTAAGGCATTATGCGTACCAATATCCAATGCAACTGTGGAGCGTGCATTATCTCAAGTTACTGTTATCTATATATATAAAAATGGATGTATGTATGTATTGTAACGGTTATCAGGGACTTCAGGCCCAGATGCTCAATATCCTTCGTGCCGTAACAGAGGTATTTTCAGAGAGATAGTGACTATTCAAAGAAAGGACGAAATAATGACATTAGCAAGAGAAAGTACAGAAATATTTCATAACAGATCATCGACGTTGGTTTATCTTTTATTGGGGATAACGTCCGAATCCTAGTTTCGAGTCCGACGAGTTCCACGTTCAGAGCTGTCATCCACACTAGAAAAGATATAAAGAATACGTACAGAAATAAGGATTCACACAAACAACCTTAAATCTGACACAAAGTAACCGAGGCTTTATTTTTCTGAAAAGGATCTCCACTAGATGAAATTCGGATATAGTTTATGTATCGTTATTCTTCTGTCAATTCGCTTTACCGCCTCCGGGTGTTCAGATAAATAAAAAAAAATTAAATAATAGATTAGACTGAGAATATTTCAATAACATCAAACCACAAAATGTTACATTGCAGCTGGAGAATTCATTAAGCTTTAAATCAAGAAAAAAGAAAAAATAGAGTTCTAAGCACTTAGTAAGTAACGTTCAATTCCTCTTTCGAATTCTCTTAATATAAGTTTAAATTTCTCTTTTTATTAACGTATTTTTGTTCATTAGGGTCCTTCTGATACGTCTTAGAATTCTTAGCTGGGTTTCTCATCATTTTTCTGTTTGTCGAGTAAGATCAGGTAAGTCATCATTATTATTATTACTTAATTTTACATGCATAAACCCTTAAGGTTGCACATGGGGGAGTATCTTTTTCCTAGCGCACATTTTGGCGTCCTTTTAAATCGATTTGTTTTTTCATGAAATCTATTATACTCAGGGAGCGGATGCTAACGATTGTTTCCTTTTTTCTAGTTAAGACGCACTTTTACTTTAGGTAAGTATCAAAGTCTTCTTATTTTACAACAAGAGATCGCGCAAGTAAGTAAAGAAGGAGAGGGAGAACTAATAACTAAGCTAATAATAACGGGGAGGACAAGGAAGGAACCCCAAAAATTTGACTATAAAAGCAGAGCGATTTTTGGGGCTTAGTTGGGGTGAACTTATTGCACTAATCCATTCGCAATCGCTTTCAAATCGACACATAGCCACTGTTGCGTCTTTTCTCCCACGATACGTTTGTTCCGATGCATGTCGTATAATCCTCATATCGGATGAATAATTCGGGCTATTTCGTGTAAAGATCGTAGGCTCGTCATCTGGTTATTCTGAAAGATAAACAAGAAATTAAGCCTCCCGAGGAAGGTATAGGAAAATAGCGGAAGCCCTGAGTTCATCTTTTTTTTTTTTAGCCGGCCAGGAGGCCGAGAGGGCTAGGGCGTAGACTTTCTAGTTGGTTTGTGTTTGTCCCGGGCTGCGTACAGATAAAATTTGTGCTCGCAAAATGACCTTAGTAGTCGACGCCAAAATTTCTTACTTACTTACTTTTCAAATTCGCTTATCCTTTAGGGTCGCGGGGGCAGCAGCCCTATGGAGAATCTCCAGCGATCGCGATCTTCCGCCATCAGGCGCATGTCCTCCCTGGTAATACCCAAGCGACTCGAACCCAGATTCTCCATGTAGTCTCTACCCACCGGCTTGGAAAGTAACTGCCTAGGAAGACCAGTTTGCGGCATCCGTATCACGTGGCCATACCAGCGCAAGTGAGATCTCTCAATGCTGAGAAGTAGCGGCCCAATACCTAAAGACTCCCTTATTGTGCTGCTGTGCAATCTATCTAGTAAGGTAACACCTGCTACACCTCTCAGAAATCTCATTTCAGCCGCTTGTACCCGCGATCGCACACTTTCGGTCATTATCCAAGCCTCATGACCATAGGTGAGAATGGGGACAAAGATAGATTTGAAGACGGAGAGCTTGGCTTTGTTACCAGCTCGCGTTTCGTTACCACGGGTCGCCACAGTTCACGTCTGACACTGCTTGCTGCACCCATCCGAGCATCCAAATCTTTCTCCTGCCGTCCATCACTCGTGAATGCAATCCCGAGATACTTGAATTACTCCACCTGTCTCAATGAGGCTCCCCTAACATGGAGAGCGCACTGAGCAGGCTGTCTTGAAAGGACCAGAACCTCAGTTTTAGCCACACTGATCTTCATCCCAGCTTCTTCACATTTGGCTGCAAACTGGTCTATTGCAAGCTGAAGGTTCGTGCGAGAAGACCCAAAGAGGACAAGGTCTTGTTGAGCTGGGGTCCTTGCTTTTAGGGGCCCCTGCCGACCGAGTCACGAGGACCAAACGGCTTGAAAGAAGCCACGGTGAAACACCGTCTCCCCGGTCCTGAAATTCACGACCTAGGGGTGGTTTAATCTGCAAAAACTATACACTGCTCTTATCATAGCAAGTCAAAGGTTGTGGCTGCAATTGCTTTCACTGAGAATTTTTCGGAATCTTTAAGAATTAATGCATTCAAATAAGCCGTGTATGCGAATGGATGCGTGTAGCTGTGTCGCTGAAGCGATGCGCGGAGCTTCGCCCAAGCGTTTAGAACTGCAGGGAGCGTGCAGGCGTCGAGGAGGTGACTCGGGGATTGGGTCCCGGATCCACATGGGCAGAGTGTCGTATTTGTAAAGAGCTTAAACCGCGCTAAATAGTCCAAGAAGGGACCGTGGCCTGTGATCATTTGAATTGTTCGGGGGTGCTAGCCGATTGTATCGGTCGAAACCCTCGGCAGAAACTGGTGAACCGGTCTCCCCTTCGTGGAGTTATCCCATTCCCTTTGCCACGTGTTAAATGCTTCCCTGTACAGAGAGCCCCTAAGATGGCTGACCGCCGCAATGCCGCCTTCTTTGCGGCCACATCAGCCAGCTCGTTGCCAGGGATGCCTGCATGTGATTTGACCCATCGTAGGGTTATGCTGCGTAAATCGACTGCCTGCAGTAAAGCAGTCCTGGCAGCGATGGTCTGCTCGGAGGAACCTCTGTTGCTCGTAATTGCTCTAAGAGCCGCCAGCGAGTCTGACAACACCGTAGCCGACTTCACTGGCGAGACTTTCGATTGATTGAGCCACGTCAGTGCTTCCCTAATGGCCTGCACCTATCCTTGAAAAACCGAGCAATTAGGTGCCAAGCTGAAGGTCTGGTGGTGAGCCACGGTGAAGCCTTCCAGAACAACAAAGGCTCCTCCTGTCTTACCGCCAATGTTTGACCCGTCTGTGTAAATTTCAATGTCGGTGCCAGGGCTGCTGTTGTCATCACACAGTACCTCGATGCTGCGGGCCTCCCAAGGTGGTGGTTGGGAGGAGAATCTGGGTGGGGCCTCATACTCCAGAAAACCGCTAGTGCGGTGTTCCTGGAATCTATGGCGGAGGAGTGCTAGAAGATGAAGAGGTGGGCAGCCATTAATGACCTGCAGGGCCTCCGTGGAGACCGTGTGGTAGGCTCTCCCCAGGGACAAAAGAAAAGGTCGCTGAGCAGTCTGGAGACGCCTCCTTGGGTGCGTGTTGATGGCCCTTTGGCCCCATATCTCCGCTCCGTACAGCAGCACGGGTTTGATGATGTTGATCAGCAGAGCCTTGCGTGCCCTGGTAGAAAGACCCCAATAATTTCCTGCGAATATAAATATTCTGGTTCCGATCGTTGCCGCTCTTTTGCAGAGGTAGGAGATGTGGCCAGAGACATGATAGCAACCAGTAATTGCCCATTCACTCCATACTCTTGCAACACTTGCCAGAGCTTCTCCCGAGGAACTCTGTCATGTGCTTTTTCGAGGTCCACAAAGCAAGCGTAGACCTCTTTTGCATACTCCCAGGATTTCTCAAAGATTTGCCTTAGAGCAAAAATGTGATCCGTCGTGCTTCGGCCAGGTCGGAAACCACACTGCTCCCCCGATAGTTTGGAGTCGACTATTTCCCGACTTCAGATATCCTTCAGGGGCCTGTCCAGATATCCAAGCAACCTGACACACTCGAGTCAGCCACAGGATACCATCCTGATTTAAGGCCTTTAACATCTCGGACCGGATTTCATCATCACCTGCACCTTTGCCAGTCTTCAGGGACCTAATTGCCCATCTGACTTCCGCTTCAGTGATACTACCGTGACTAGTCTCCGTTCCAAAGTGCACCTCATGTGCCTCAGTTGTTGCTGTCACCGGATTAAGAAGAGATGCAAAGTATTCCTTCCACCTATGCAACACGCTCTCCTCCGTTTTTAGAAGTCTCCCATCTGAACTCTTAATGGTTTGTGATGAAAGAGACTTCTTTCCACAGAGGCGGCGCACGGTCTGCCAAAATACGTTGTTTGCCGAACCACAGTCTGCCTCTAATTTCTCCCCGAACTTCTCCCCGAACTTCTCCCCGAACTTCTCCCAGGCCTTGACTTTAGCTGTTGATACTCTCTTTGCTGCTGCTTTTTGCGCCTCAGTGTACCGCACTCGACTCAGCATAAGTTGACTTATTTACTGTTAACCAAAATTTCTAACAAAACCAATCTTCAATTGTTTTTTATTCTTGCATCTGCACTTTTTATCCTCCAATTTTTTCAATTAAAATAGATTTTTCCGAACCTTGTATTTAGAAAATATTCTCTATATGTTGCTATAAATTTCTTAAGACCAAGTGATTGCCACCTCCACAACTCCGACCCTATTGGGACAATTTTGTCCAATCTTTACAGTAATGTTGACCTTGCTTAGAGGAATCTGTATACCGAATTTCACTCCTTTATATGCATAAATACGGGTAGACCTTTTGGTTCCCTCTAATTTCCGCCCCCGAAACTCCGCCCCCAGTGGGCCAATCAAAACCAAATTAAATAGTGAAGGTGCACATGCCCATAGTAAGCTACATTCTGAATTTCAACCTTCTACGTCAAAAAGTGCGGAAATTATGAAGGGGACGGGCGGACGGACAGACAGACGGACATTGTGAAAACAATAAGTAGCTTCATTCTTCCGCTACCTAATAACGGGATTTATTAACATAGGATTCAAGAGAGCAGTCCCCCCCTTCCCCCGAAAAAAAATTCTGTGTATGGACCTGAAGCAAGAGGAAGAGATTCTAAAAAAATTTTTCTACCTGACATTCTCAAAAAATTTTTCGATATTATTTGATAAAAATCGATATTCAGATGGCAGTGCCATCCTTTGGGAGCATTTTAAAACAATTTTTCGTGCATGGTTTTAGTTTCAATTTTTTTGTCGCCATCTATTGAGAGCATTTTGAAAGTAGTGTTTTCGATTCTTAAACATGAATTTTTACTATATTAATTCTAAACTTTTTTCATGTGTTTATTTTGGCTGTGCATTCACATTTAGATGAATCAAAATTTCTTCGAATTTGAGCCCGAGCAACGAAATAAAGCTTTCAATTTATATAGAAAACATTCATGTTGAAAATTCGAAAAGATTTCTTTTAAAAAGCTTCCAATGGATGGCGTCTCCAAATACGGCCCTTTAGCAGAATTCTAAGCTTTTTTACACCCTTTTATTGAACTTCATTTGTTTGTGTGTTTGTGCGCAAATTTTGTAATCAATATTTTGCCCATTTCCTGACTACCTAACACTCTGAAACTTTTAAACTTTATCGATGACAATGCATGTTTAAATCGTTAGTTTCACTAGTCTTACATTTATTCGTAAGTTATTTAATATTTAAGTTTAATATGTATAGAGTGCAATCATGACGTAACGAGTGCCTGCATTGTTGTTTATCGTTATCGTTGTTAATTGTCGTATGTAATTTGATCATCAATGCTAGCAAAGTTTATGATTAGCCGGCGTAATGTATTGTTGTAAACGCTTTGCCGAGATATATACGTAGCCGACGTAGGGTTCCAAGGGTTTTTTTGATTTTGTAGTTATCATATAAGCGCTTATTTTTTTTTTAATAAAGACTAAAAAGACTAAAATAAAATGTATAAAATTAAAATTTAAAGCACACACTTTCACCTTAAAAAGTGCAGTAAAAAGTAGAAAATTTAATTAAAAAAAAAGTAAAAATGTAGTGGTGCGTTTAATATTAAATTTTAAAAAGAAAATACTACATAATAAAATATACGCGCCACCTAAATTTTACTTTTCTTTAAAAATTAGATTTTCTATTGTTTACTGCACTTTTTAAGGTGAAAATGTGTCCTCTAAAATTTTTATTTTATACATTTTTTCATGTGTTCTTTTTTCTGAATATTCACTCACAGAAATTGAAACATATCATCAAAAAAGAGCCCGAGCAACGCCGAGTAAAACCAGTAAAACAGCTAGTTAAAGATAAACTTCGAAATAAATTGTCACTGCCTGATTTACATAGCACGTTAATGACACGATATTCTTTAAAAAGGAAAAAAAAAAAAGTGTTAATTTTTTACCAACTCCAGAAATGTTTGCTAAATTTAATCAATGCATGTTTGATCATAAGAATATTCAAACTGGTGACCATATATTTTCAATTTTAAACGTCATTCATGATAATAATGATAAACGTAAATGAAGTTAATCTTTAATAAGGGTAACTTGAGAAAATGCATTGCAAATGTAATCAATAATTAATGCATATATAGTTTTCATTTTTCACTTTTTAATTTACTTATTAATTTTATAATTAGTATATTTAATATAATTAATTTTTATAATTTATTTTTTTATTTATGTATATATATAATATAACATTTACATATAACCAACAAAATAAAAAATAAAATATATTTGTGGGATTTTTCAATGGGTAGTTCTCGCGAATTTAGTGGGGACGCTGCCGTTAGAGTTGGCAACACTGCTCCATTTTTGTCCCCCCCCTTCTTTTTTATTATTTCTTTATAAATTTTAATTATTTTATTGCAATAATTATTAAATCTTTATTATTTTAATGTTTATATTCGTTACGCTTACGATTTCTCTTTTGTAATTTGCTAAATATTAAACAAAGCATGCAATTAAAGACTTCAATTAACAAAAGTAACCAAATTTTATTCAGTCAATTTATTTTCACAAAAGGCATATTCTATACGATACTTTTAATAGATAATTAGTTATATAAAATAATTTCTACACAATTATCTCAAAAAATATTTTACTTAATAATAAACTTTTTATCCGAAAAAATTAAAAAATTATGAATAATGAAAGTTGATTAATAATGACTAAATTTTTACAATACATATAAAAGCCATGCATGACAATATTTCAATATTAGATATAAAAAAGTGTTTAAAAAACATCTATCATATAATAGATGGATGTATAGATTATTTATTTATTTATTTATGAAAAAATTATCCATTTACAGTCCCAGAGGGACACAAGAATACTAAAAGCAGTATAGTGTAGCCAAATCCTTTTGAAAATCATTATCTAGTTTTTAGTAATTTTATTTACATGTAAAACTTGTTTTCACTGTTCGTTATTTTACAGCATATTATAATGTCTCTACTTTCAAATCTTCTATTGTTGGGGAAGCGAATTCAAATCTTCTACTGTGGAGAAAATTCTTGTAGGGGAAAAAGCTCCATGGAATTTGAATTTTACATTTCTTGGTCGTTGCAATGAATCTGAATACGGGCAATAGGATTGTTTCTTTCATAATTAGTTTGACAAAAAGGAATTCCGAAACCGTCCTTATCACGAGAACTGTTAGGCACTTTAAAATTAATTCTGCTCAAAAGCTCTGGACAATCAATTAACCCGTTAATCGGACTTATTTAAAAAAAAACAAAAAAAACACCTTATATAAACCTTCTCGTGTCCAACGTCTGCAGTCTTAAAGATTTTTAAACGTGAAAAAGACTGTTCTGATATAGATGAAGAATGTAATGTCTAAGGCCATTACGAGCAACTGCAAAACGGATAAACTGTTTTATATAGACTGAAGATCATTTTATAAGCCTGTGTTGAAATGGAGACCAGACCACCGAAGCATAATCTAGGATCAGCCTAACATAAGTACAATAAAAATATGATTGCTTAGTGAAAATTTAGCCGAAAATTAAAGGCCGAAACAAAATGCCCAAAATTCAATTAGCCTTGTTTATGATAAAATCCGGATTAAGAGACTGTGTATGATAAATACCTAAATCCAATGTATTTGAAAAACAATTCAAGGGGGGGGGGTATCAGAATTATTTTAATGAAATCTAATCCAAGAATGAATTTTGTAAGTCATACACGAACATTTCTGACTCTTTAAAACCATATGATTTCGTGAGGAATGCTCACTAAACACCAATTCTGAAGTAAATTAAGATAATATTGTCGCTTGTCACAATCATCAATAGAAGATAGAGAATAATAAAGCTTAACGTCATCAGCAAGTATTAATAAGTGAACGTTAATAACTTATTTATACCCGTCTTGACTCTGGTAAAATCAAATTTTGTAGTACAAGTAACAGCCCAAATAGGGCTAGAAAATTTTGGGGATTATCTTTGATTTAATCGCCATCTCTTTCTCGGTCAGGATTTTCTTCAATTTTCACCATTGCACGAGATCCTGGATATGATGGTGAAATTGTTGTTTCGAGTTGAGCTGTTAAGCTTAAAAATTGTGTGGAATTTGATCTCTGTCGACTCTTCTTAGTGCATAATCGCCGTTTTATCTTTATTCACACATTTCTCTTTTTCTAAAACCCATTAAATTAAATTACTAATATCCGCATTCATTTTTTTTGGTTGATTATCTAGTTTATTATAATTCAATAGTCAAGTAAACATCATCTACGTATGGCCTGGATTTCAAGGGTTGCGGTAAAGGAAATAAAATTTATTCAATTCAACGTCTTGTTGATCATCCTGAAATGTCTTTCTTAGCAGGAATTTCTCTACTATTGTGAAATTCTTTTAATTTTTAACCAATTAGCATTATTTTCACTTCTGAGTGATCCGTTTTCAATTCTAGTCGATTCCGAACGGACAGACCATTCAGGTAATATGATCTAGTCCAATGGTGTATAAAAAGAAAACTGAGAGAAATGAATGTCAAAATTATAGAAATATCAGCTTGCTGAGAAGTGTTGATGAGAAACTTTTTGAAAATATATTTGGAAAAAAATTCTACTTGAGAGTGAGGAAAGTGGTAGAGAATATTTGTGTATACATTATTGTCGTGGAAAAGTATCTCCGTGCATCTCTATTCTGTGCATTTGTAGATTTTCTTGACAGAATGAATAAAAACAAGACATAGAGAGTCCTGAAGGTATACGGTATGAGTGAAGGATTTCTTGGAGCAAATACTGACCCTCATATTAATGCGATATTAAGAAAGTAAAGTGCAGAAACGTTATCCTATTAGCATAGTAAAATATTCTTGTGTGACGTCCAAGGGTTTACATATCCCAATGGAGCGGACAGATTTATTTTACCTAGGTTCAAGTTATAAAACTAATTTGGCGCCCCTGCATAAATATTCCTTAGTTTCAAAACTACCTTATCGTATTACCGAGAGCACTAGGCGCTGGTCTTGTTTCGAATCCCGCTGAGGGCACGGATGTTTGTGTTTATCATTTACAAGCAGCTTGGAAGACCAAGCAAAGCCTCAGCAGGCCAATTCCCTATTGTTTAAATTTCAAGTAGATCCAATAGTTCTTTAACATACTCCATACCGAAAAGGTAAGAGGAATACAAAAGAAAAAGGATTATCATATTCGATTCTGCCTCTACCATAGAAACTATAGAATAATGCGCGTAACGGGAAAAATTCCTCTTACGAAAAATTAATAAACTTTTTCCGGCCACCTTATGACGCCCCTCTAGTTTAGCGCACTTGAGTGGCGCACAATCTGCAGACTCACTTGCGCCGGCCCGGTTGGATTCCTTAAGATTGAGGACTCCTGCTATTGATACTTTTTGCCTGCTTTTTGAATTCACCCCGTCAAAACAAACAGTTTCACTGGCCTGGGGTGGGGGAGGGGGCGTCCATTCGATTTTGTCAGGAGTAGAGAAGTCGGTAAATGCTGCCTCTAATAACCGTGTTAGTCCGTGTTAGTGTCGAGTTGGTTCTGCTAGATAGCCGCTCGCCGTGTGATGCTTACCTTCCCGTGCATCTCCTTCTATTTCAGTTATGCGTGTTAGAAACAAGCTCGTGTGTTTATTACATTTTCTATTTTGATGTGTTCCGTTAACAAAAATGCTGGATGTATCTTATATTTTAAGATATTTTTAAGATATTATATCCTATTTTTATAAGGAAGTGTTGAATTAAGTTAATTTTTCTATTTATATTGGATATGGGAATAACTTTCCGCCCTTTTCAGAAAGATGCGCTAGTGGTACTAATTTTGAGTTTGATGGAACGGCTTACTTGTGTTTTGAAGGTGTATTTGCGAGATTTGAATCGCAGTAGTAGACATTTGTTTGAAGCGTAAACATCATTTTTTTCGCGTCGAAAATGACATTTGCCCCAACGAAATAGCATTTGCGGAAATGTTAGGGAACAGTTGCATACAATGGGACGCGTCATAAATTAAGACAAACAGATTTTAAAAAATTTAAACAATTCTTGGTGCCATTTATTGTTGGTCTTCAGCAATTCGTCGAAAAAGGCAGCCGTTGTGTTATCGACAAAGCCGATGCATAATCCTTCTATGATTATGGCCGAAGCTACAACCGATTTCCCACAAAAATTTCGGTAAGTTTTATTCACTTCTAAGTAAAATGTGTCACCAATGTTTCGTGCTAACTGTCGAAAGATAGAAAAACGGTAGATCTACTGTGAATATTCTATTTGATTGGTATATCAATGGTTTATTTTCATAGCAACATGTAATTCGTGCCGCCATTAGATTTTTTGTGGTGTTAGATGATGTTTAAAGTTAACATTTTCCTAAGTCGGGATAGTTTCCTAAGATGGGACAGTGTTTTCTCAAGGAACAAACAAGGAACATCAAAAGAGAAGAAGCTAACAAAATTGCCACAACAGAATGGTTTTCTATAATCTGCAAGGACCATAGGCATTATCCATTTGCCGTTGGGTGGTGTGTATCAGTGCAAAGAATGGGCACGTGAAACCTGCATACAATTTAAAGAATTGTACTATCCAATGAACCCCAATTTACCACATATGATTTAACCAATGAACTATTATCATTGTATGAAGCTTTAACATGAAATCAGAGTGAATAGAAAGGGGAATTTATCCCCTTTTACTAACTCTGGTAAAATCTACCTCCTAAGAATTCAGCACAAAATAAGTATATTTTGTCACCACCCCCTCCGAAGATTTTATTTTCTTTATTAATATTTTCTTTATTTATATTTACCTCAACATTTTCGTCACTAAATCTCTCTATTACCCTCTACGTGATAGAATTTTATTTTTCATATTTTGCATTGTAATTTGAAATTTCAAGTTTTTAGTTTAAAACTTCCTTCAAAATCTAAAGTAAAACATTCTAATTAAATTAGAGCTCTTGTCTGGAGCATTTTGGGTGGCAATTGTCCTAGGTGGCAGTTGTCCGCGTGGCAGTTGTCCGGATGACAATTGTCCGGATACCGTTATTTGCGTCGAACTGAGCAGTGGAAGTTATTGGCGCATTCGTGTCGGGCTATAGCTCACTTTGGCGGTGCCACGACTTAACTTTCAGTCGTTCCTGCTGAGCCCGTATACGTTCAACATCGGACATCTGGGTCTTCATGGATTCCTCATCTCTAAATCTGTTTACCTGTGACATTTTCTATAATTTTTCTGGCGTTTATTATGCATAAACTTGGAAATTCTGTAATTTTTGCAAAATTTCCACAATTCGAAGGCCGATATCTTAGATACTATTAAATACTGAGGTTTAATTTTTAAGCTTTTTTATAAAGCGCAAAAAGATAAAACAAATGACACCTAAAATGTCGTGCTATCACAAAGGAAGCCGAAGCTAGACTAAATTAATCTCTGCTAAATGAGAGCAGATTTTCTGACTCAACTTTGTACTTCGATTGCGTCAGCCGATGACGTCAGCGTGAAGTCGGTCAAAGTCTAAAGCATGCTTTGTTTTATATACTATCGAATGCAATATCATTCAAACTAATAGTTTTGACGTTATTAAGGTTTTCGTGATCAGCAGTTTTCGTGACATTCACGATTTAAGCGTGGCATCCCAGTATCGAAACATAAGACATATTCTACGTCAAAAAGAAAATTGTTTTTTTTTATTAAGAGGAAGCCCTGCATGCCGTTTATATTATGTTTGGAGCTTTGAAATGAATGTTTCTGCCATTTCTTCATTTTTTTCAAAAAAAATTAATTTCTTTAAAAAGGCTTAGCCCATTTCCATAAAAAATGGTCAATGTATAGTTTAAGAACCCCACTGTCTGAATTTCTAAAAAAAAAAATATAAAAAAAATAAAAAAATATTGACGGGGGTGGGGTGTCTTGGGGAAGGGGACAGTAAATAACTCCAAAACGGCTCATCACAGCCAAACAAGTCATGTACAAAAAAAAATCCCCTTAATGAGAGGAGTACGTACATGTCGAGTTTATTGAGTTTGGTTCTCTCGTTTGAACGCTACAGCCATTTTTTAATTTTTAGAAAATAATTAATATCTCGATAAAGGCTTACCCAATTGACATAAAATATACGCTAAGGCACAATTTAAGGAACCCTCTAAGTATGCATAATTTTTATTTGGTTCGGCTATTTGCCGTTTCAGAGAAGTTAGCTGCACAAAATTGGTCACATACTTACAGACGGAAATTTTTTTATTCAAAATTTCAACATATCTTTACAAATCATGAGTTTTTAAGTCGATTTCAGCAAAAAAAAAAAAATTTCAGTTTCTGAAACGAAAACAAAGGCCTTCACTCTTAGAGAGTGGTAGACCAATAAATTAGAGTTCCCCACTTCTGCGCAGCCTGCAGACCTCATTATTGCACGGATAGTCATGAAACTGTGCATAGGTTATGCAGAGCATGGGGAAGAGAATTCCAACGAAAATTTTATTCATACATACGCTTGCCACCAAGGGAAAAAGTGGCGCCGCATGCAAAATTGCAATGCCTCTTTGAACAACCATTGTGTAGAGCATTGCAGGAACGCGGGTCATAACAGGCAACAGTCTTCATGCAAGATGGTGCAGCACCGCATGTGAGTCGCCCAGTAAAAGCACTTCTTCGTACCCACTTCGGCAATGAACGTGTTCTTTCGAGATACTTTCCAGATAGGTGGCCTGCCCGTTCACCAGATCTTAATCCATGTGACTTCTGGCTGAGGGAACCCTGAAGGCTCGTGTTTATCATGGAGGCGTATGAATCTTGCCTGAAGTGAAAGCCAACGTTGGTTGTTCACAGACGCATTGCGTTTTTGCATACGGCGCCACCTTTTCCCCGGGTGGCAACCGTATGCACTGATAAATTTTCCGTTCGAATTCTCTTTCTCAAGGTCTGCCTAACATGTACACAAAGTTTCACCACTGTCCGTGCAATTAAATAAATGCAATTGAAGTTCGATATTGAATCTAACTCAGTGTTCTTCTCAGAAAATTTTATCAGGTGGGTGAAAAGATAAAATAGTCGGGCGGACAACAATTAAAAACAAATAAAACATTATGCAGTGTTGTGCAGCTTTTCGTGTATTCAGCCAGGCGCCACCAAAACCCTGACGAGAATCCTGCTAATCTAATCAAATCTATTTGTCTAATTTTATTCAAACTACTCTTTAACACTAATAACAGCAAACCGTAAATCGGTCGAGTAGTTTTTGAGTCTATAGGGCACATACCTACATACGAACATTACCTTTTACTTATATAGATTTACTTATTAATAGTTTTTATAATTATTCCCCTCAAAACGTGAATCATTAAGGCAAGCATCGTAGCCCTCGAAAAAAAAGGCCAGTTGACTCTTCAGTGCCAGGGCTGTCTTTTTCATCGGCTACGGCAAGCATTAATTTCATCCAACATTGTTGACGTAATATACAAACACGATCAACCGATTGTTGACGCAAACACGACGGGCTGATTGTTCGCACACGCAAGCAAATAAACATAATCCTAGTCTATATCATAACAAATGCAAAAACAACAGTGCTACCATCAGATTTCATTCAGACCACTCTCTCAACACTCCCGGGACTAATCAGAATAAACTGTGAAATTTTCAGCAAAATCGGTCGAGTAGTTTTTGAGTCTCTAGAGCACACATATACGAACATTGCCTTTTATATATAGATTTCAAAATTGCTATGCATAGGGAGTATGCAAAGGCAATGTTCCTATATAGACTATGCACTTTCAAAAATGTTTAGAAGAAATTCGGAATTTCTTTAAATAGTATACAAGATAAAAGACAAAATAATGTTCAAAAAATATTTTATTTTAATCGCTAAGTTGCAATGGAATTTACAAATAATTTAAACTACGAAGATGAACTTAAATGAAAACAGTCATTAGTAGTAAGCTATCATAGCCTTTTCAACTTATAACATCTTCGATACAGCTTATGCCTTAGGAAAATATTGTAATACAGTGATAATGTGACTAAGTACAATTTAAATCTCCAAGGAATTAAAATAAAATGAAGTACTAAAAGAAAAACCAGTGTTCTATAGATGCTTGATAAGCAATAAAAATATAAAAATATTAAGATAGCAACCGTCAGAAGAAACATATGAAAATAATACTTCTTTGTGGGCTGATTTTTCAATTCCAATATCCGCATGCGTTTATCAAGCTTTAAAATTCGCCTTCCATCATAATACCTCTCGTCAAGAAAATTGGACAGGACTTCATAATGCTAATGAACAATCAATCAATTAAAATAACGAAAATATAATCACTACAAAATAAAATCAAAACATGTAAATATAACAAAAATTGTCAAATGGATCCCATGGAGAACAAAAAAATATAGATTTTTATTGTAATACGAGAATGAATGAATACTTCTCTGTTAAGTTTAGAAAGGTTGCCCCCACCCAAAAAAAAAGACGAGTGAGTGAGCTGACTGATGATGTGAAGTAAACTTATTCATCTTCATCAAACGTATTTCATTTTCAAAGTATCAGATGTACCAGTTAATAATGAGGATTTTTTTCAATACATATATTGATTGCATATGTGATTTGATATGTATTGATAACAAGCTTCAAAACTTCATGTGTCAAATTATCTGCAGGCCTTAACATCATAGATATTTTTGCGCTTAAACATGTCGAAGTTCGTGCCGAAAAAGAACATTTGCGGGATGTGTTAATTCATTAGTTTATCTTGAAGAAAATGCTGCTGAACGTTATCGTATACTTCGGGAAGCTTATGGTGAACATGCTCCATTGAAGATACTTGTGAACGTTGGTTTAAATGCTTTGACAGTGATGATTTCCATGTGAAAGACAAAGAACGTCCAGGTCAACCGAAAACGTTTGAAGACCGACAATTGCAAGCATTATTGGATGAAGATGAGTGTCAACCACGGCCTTCTAGAGACTAGTAGGCCTGAACATGACATCAATAATGTATTGTTGAAGCAGGAAAATTGTGGCGTTGAACTTACTTCTGTAATAGCCTAAGAGATAACAAGGCCTGGAAGCGGAAAAGTGATCTGATCATCGGGGTGCTAACAATAATTCAACCTTCATTGTCTCCATCTTGGATTTTAGCAATCACTATTTTTTCGTTTGTTGGAAACAATGAAGGATAGATTGTTGCCCGGACCCCGATGATCATGTGACTTTTGAGTGCCCTGGCCTGTCTCTCGTTGGCCTCGAGCACCGCTAAAATGACCTAACAATGTTTTATCTTTTCCATGTTCAGGCCGTGACCAGAGATCCTTAATACTAATAATGCTAGTATTAAGGATCTCGGGCCGTGACCACCGAAAGATAAGGCAACGCCACCTAAAAAACAAAGCATGATTACTGCGTCATCAAACCAGGGCTGACAATTCAATCTTCATTGTTTAAAACAAACGAAAAAACACTTGTTGTAATCAGTGCTTTTTCGTTTGTTGAAACAATGAAAATTGGATTGTCAGCCCTCGTTTGGACGCAGTCAGCAAGCAGTGAGCAGGCCTTGTTTTTTAGGTGGCGTTGGATAAGGCAACACCTCCTAGAAAGAAAGCCTCACAACTGAAACGTCACATATTGTTACATCATCATAATTCGACCATTGTTGATCGTATTTCTACCAATAGTAAGCCTTAAATTTGGTCGACTTATGATGACATAACAATGTATGATTTTTCAGTTGTGAGGCTTTCTTTCTATAAGGCCTGTGCATTGAAAGTTCATCATTGAATTTTAGCAATTGGCGTATTGTTAATCGTAATTCTACCAATAATAAGTCTTAAATTGGCCCTTCTAATGATGATGTAACAATGTATGAAGTGTCAATGCACAGGCATTTTCTCTCGGTGGTCACGTTCAGACCTGGTAGTTTCTAGGAGGCCGTGGTCAAACTCAAAAGCAACTTGCAGAAAGATTAAACGTTACTCAGCAAACAATTTCCGATCGTTTACAACAATGGGAAAGATTTCAAGTAACTTTACTTCTTGATAACGCACCATCAAGCACTTAAAAATCGTTAAAGTGCCCGGGAAGTATTAACCGTATTCATCAGACCTTGCTCCTTTAAGATTATCACTTCTTCCGATTCGATGGCACAGGCACTTTCTGAGTAGCAATTCAAAACGTACGAAGAAGTGGAAAAGTGCATTTCTGAATGGTTTGCCTCAAAACAAGAAAAGTTCTATTGGGACAGTATCCATAAGTTACCTGAAAGATATTACTGATGGCTATTACTTTGAATTAAGCAATTTTAATGATTCTCTTGAAATTATCGTGTTTTCTTTGATTACAAAATCCGCATTATTAAACGGTACACTTGTACTATATACTTGATGGAATGCAGCGTTTCAGCAACTCTTACATTCTAAGAACGTTTTCGGAATTAATTTTCAAGTAAAGCCTCAAATTATCCCCGATTGATGTGTTTTTCTTTTTTTTTATTTTATTTAATACAAAAACCAAACACAAAATTAAAAAAAAAACTTTTAACCAACAAAGATCATACATTAAAATTAAAATTATTAAAACAATCCTCCTCCCACGGTTTAAAACTTAACTTAGTTTGCATAACAAAGAAAGGGGAAAATACCGATGTCATAGTTGGCTTGGCCCATTTTGAAATATACAATGTCCCATTCAGTTCATGATGGAGTCGGCCAGTAGATTAAGTTGTTATACAGAAGGTGTAGTCAAGGAGCTTTTACTCTACAGAAGTAAGTACTACTGGAGCAGAATTAAAATCACACACCACATACATTTTTCTTCTACTACACCGAACCCAAAACCCAATGATGGCACTAATTCAACGACGACACATGATGAAAAACACGATGATAAACGCGTCGAAAATCCCGAAGAAAAAACTCAGTTAATTACCATAATTTTGAAGGTAAAGCCAAAAAATCAGAAAAAATAATTTTGAATTTTTTAGTATCGGTCTAAATAAATTGCCAATTCGATATAAAGTCTCATTAAAAAAGAAAATTCCATAATGGTTAAACATTTTCTAGTGCTTGCAGTCATCATCAGAATGCAAAACAATGCAACTTGGCTGCTCAAATCTTGCACGCGACCATATGATAGAGTAAAGTATTTAAAGAAAGTAAAACAAATTTGGTGGATGTGTGCAGCATTACTGGCTAAAAACCTTTAGAATGCCCCTCGTAGTTTCGAGAATATCATTTCTATATTTGTGGCGCAGATTGCAGATAGATCTGTAAATCTCGTATTCTTATGCTGACCCAGACCATGCAGCCACGTAATGTGATGTGTTTGCTGCACAAAAGCTGTCTTTTTTCGTGTGCCGTGTTCTATCTAGATAAGAACTATTCAATTGTTAACCTCAATATATGAATCTCGACTTATCAGAAAGGGACCAAATTTGTTTTCGCACTATTTTTCAGCCTAATTTCTACGAATCGTACGGTTAAAGAAATACGCAAGAATCGGTCTACATGTTAAAGGGCACGTTTGTAAAGAGTGACAACCGGCGTCTTGTTACAACGAGAAGTTTGCGATGAAGCCGAGTAATGTTGCCGCCTGTTCCGAAGGACTGTTAACATAAAGACCATCCGGCTGTAGTTGCTGTAGTTAGTTCAAGATAGTCTTGAACTTTGCATTTCCTGAACACTTCCAGGCCTTGGAATCAAGCCCATATAGTCCTACCTGAATGACAGTTAATTTGATGGTTCTTAAAAAGGTCTTGCATATAGATATGTACAGTCTGTTTCATAATTTATTGGACACCTCAAATATGCAAAACTACGCGGTAATTTTTGAAAAAACAATCCTATATGTTTACTTTACCATTACACTAACACCTGTGAACAAATAATATGTAAGCAGCACTGCGTAATAAAATACTATACAATATTTTCTGCGAAAAGTACATTCCGACTGTTTCACATTTCATTGGACATAATAGCAATACAATAACCTTTGATATGAAAGAAATAGAAAGTGTTCTTAGAACTTAATAGAAGCACCATTGCCCTTTATAACTTCAAAAACTGGTTTAGGCATGGAAGAAATTAAGTTTTGGAATACTTCTGGTTCAATATTGTACCAGGCATTGATGATTGACGTTTTCAGCTCCGAAACTGATGAAAACTGCTTCCATCTTCATATACCCGTCTAACCAAGATATCCCAAAGGTTCTCGATGGGGTTCCCGGGGTACGTGCGGGCCATGTCATAACCTTGATGTTTTGTTGTTGAAGCCATTGTTGAGTTGCTCTTGATCGGTGACAGGGCGCGTTGTCCTGCTGCAGAATCCAGTTCTCTCCACAGATATTCTTGGTAACACATGTTCCTCGAGAACTTTCTGGTACTGCTTAGAAGCCATTCGCCCGGAGACGATAGCTAGTGGTGTTGTTCCGTTGTAGGAAAACCCACCCCAAACCATAACACCACCACCACCTTGCACACGTTTAGAAAACAGTTTAGGTTCCATCCGGAGATCACGCCAGTAGTTCTGAAAACCATCGGGTCCATCAAGTTTAATTGTTTTTTCGTCTGTAAACAGAACTTCCATCCATTGGTCTGTCCAGCTCATATAATCATGTGCCCATGCAAGGTGATGTTCTTTATGTTGTTGGGTCAGGGGTGGTTTGGCCTTTCTTTTAGCGTATTTTACGTGGTCGTTTGATGAGAGTACTCTCCACACACTTGTGCGAGATATCGAATTAAGGGTAATTGAGCGGCTGTTTGTGAGGTAGACTGTCTTGTGTTGCATGCCTGTATAACAATTGCACGTTTCATACGAGGCGTCAGTTTTGGTTTGGGTTCTCGTTTCTTTGTAACTCGTGGGTTTGCTTCCTGTTTGAGAAACCAGGCAACTGTACTTTTAGCTGTATCTGTCACAGCAGAAATCTCTCGAATAGACTTTCCATTCCCGCGATGGACGCGAATAATTTGTTTGTCAGCGTCACTTAATGTCTTTCGTGGACACATTTTCAAGAGTATGATGAATAAATTGAATTAAGTCTTGTCTACACATTCTAATGAGCCTATTCCATTTGTAGGGGGGTTGGGTTTTTAACAAAATGGGTGGGAACATTATCAGTTAGTAGGTAGAAAACGTATATCCAATGAAATGTGAAACAGCCGGAATGTACTTTTCGCAGAAAATATTGTATAGTATTTTATTACGCAGTGCTGTTTACATATTATTTGTTCACAGGTGTTAGTATACGGAGGGTTGGTTCAGATAACATGAGACGACTTTAAACGCCGCGTATGACTTTGACGGAATGTGATTTGCATGACTCGTCCACTATTCATGGGGATTAGCTTTGTATACACTTGTTGCTGTTATTTGGGACATTTCGTGCTGAAACATGGCTTCCAAAATCACAGCTTTTTGGGAAGGGTATATGTTTGGCCTTTCCGACGCTAACTTCAGTCTTTCGTGCACTGTGGAATTATGCAAACGAAATGGTATTGTGGTATCCAAAGCTACTGTGGGTCGAATAATCAAAAAGAACAAATTGCGACCATCTAATGAACGTGGACGAGCAGAGAAGCAGACCAGAAACAAGCCCCAGTCAACACCCCCAGCTCAGGTGGTGCGAGAAATCCGGTCTGAAGTGCTGAAAGAAAATCCCCCCACACAGAGAAGTCTAGCCCAAAGGAAAGGTATTTCACAGGCAACAGTCTCCAGAATAATTCATGACAATCTTGGGCTGGAGCGACATCATAAAGCGCGCGGTCACAGACTGTCGGCCAGGCACGTGCAGGAACGATTCATCAACGCCAGAAAACTGTATGAAAACCATCTTGCAGGTGACCGATGGAAGTGGGTTGTCTCCTTGGATGAAGCTTGGGTGTACCTCGATGACACCAACAAACCCAGGGCAATTTACTATCGCGAAAGAGGGGGCAAGGCCAGGTCCGATTTTGTCCGAAGGTGCAAGGAAAAGTTTTCAAAGGGCTTCATGGTGGTTGCCGGATATTGCTCACGTGGACTGCCCACGATTCGTCGAGTTCCTGGAAACTGTAAAATTAGTGCAGCTTACTTCCAGAGTAATGTAATGGACCACATATATCGGCAGGATATTCCACGTCTGTACCCTGGTGAGCAATCAAAAGTTTGGATCCACATGGACAAGGCATCAAGCCACACTGCCATGCCATCTGTGGCTTACTACAGGAAGATGGAACAGGAGACGGGCATACGAGTTATTCCCTTCTCTCATGTGCCTGTAAAATCTCCTGACGCATCACCGATGGATTTCTGTGGTTTTGGTCTCCTGAAACGACGGCTCGGAAGTCGCCGACCAAGAACCGTTGATGGGCTATGGAAAGTGTGTCAACAGGTGTGGAACGAATTCCCACGGAGTCCCTCAAACTCAGCCTACTTCAGTGGAAATTACGGTGCCGGGCGATAGTCCAACAACGTGGTTCTCACATCGAACACAACCGATGGTGGCGCCATGGTATTACACCATCGTAACAGAACTGCAAAGTCTTCTCATTTTATCTGAATCAACCCTCCGTAATGGTAAAGTAAACATATAGAATTGTTTTTTCAAAAACCACCGCGTAGTTTTGCATTTTTGAAGTGTCCAATAAATTATGAAACAGACTGTATGAATTTAATGTCTTCATAACACAATTGTTGCAGTTAGATATCACACAACTGGCTTACATAATGTTACCAAAGTCACCTGCTCCTCTAACTATGTAGAATAATGTATACAAATAAAAATGTAAAAAATCAGAATTTTCAATTATAATCGAAGAGATAATTGCCATAGTGCGAATACAAGATACAATCTTCAACAAATTTTCAGGCATCCAATGTGAATTGACAGTCGTGATGGGGATTCTTACGTAAATATGTAAATAGTGGAGGGAGTTACTTTGTGAAAAAAGCAATTTGATAAATCAACAAAGGTGATAGAACGGCACAAAATAAGCATTTTGTCATTATCTCAATCACCTGTGAGAGATTTGGAATTACCACGAGTAATACACACAATATGAAGTATAGTGATCTGGATTACCACGATCGATCAAAAGCCATCTATCTCTTCAAAAAATGTTGGAGACCAATTGGCACACGCTGTAAAGAGCGCCATTCCAATGCAAAAGAGCACTGTTTGATAGGATAGCTGAGTTGAGGATCGTACTTTCACATTCTGATGGCCATTGCTAGGAATGTTGAGGTGGTAAGAATGTCTTTTCAAATTGTATCCTCCTGACAATGAAGTTAGTGGAGGGCAAACTTTGATATGAGTTTTGCTTCAGTCGATCGGTCGCTACTGTCAAACAATGAATCAAAATATTTTGGACAATCATGTAGGAAGAGTACCCCTTTGCGATTCACCAATGCTGGCTCCTTCTGCTGCAATGTCTATTGCACACATTCCAACTGCTGGGAGTATAGATCCCCAGTGATGGTAGCCTGGTCCGATGAATTTCGTTTCCTGTCCCATCATGCAGATGGCAGGATCAGATTATAGCACAAACAGCACGAGTTCATGGACCCCTCCTGTCAAATGACAACTCTTCAGACTGGTGGCGGTTGAATTAGGGTGTGGGGAATGTTTTTCTGGAGTACACTGAGGCCCTTGATGGTTTTTTGTTGCAGCTCGTAGTGAACCATTTAGCGTCTAGTTCACCAGACACAGAGCATGATCTGGCATGGGTGTAGAGGTGGCTTTGAGATGTGAGGCACGGTGTCCCGGGGTGACAACCGATGTTTGGAACGCTTAGGAGTGTCATACAGGACCCACTTTTCGTCACTGGTAAGTATTCGATTAAATATGGGTGCGTTACGATATCGAGAAAGCAACAACATGCAATCTGCCACTCGTTGATACTTGTTGGATTCCGACCATGTGTGGGGTACCCATTTGCTAAACTTGTACGTCTTTCCTAGGCTGTGCAGGTGACGTCTAACCGTTTCATCAGAAACCTGATCCCGTCTGGCAAGTTCACCACATGTTAAACTGCTGTCCTTCTCTATGACCGTTTTCAGGGCCTGGTCATCTAGGGCTTGTGGTCGACCACTGCGGGGTTCATCAGAAATGGCAAATTCTTCCGACCTGAATTGCTGGAACCAATGCCTTGCGGTGCGTCCATTCACAGCATCATCCCCAAACGCAAGACACATTCGGCGACTTTGATGCTGCTGCTGATAAGCCCACCTTGAAGTCATAAAGCAAACAACACCTACCTATCTCCTTCGATACCTCCATTTGTCTTTACTTCTGCACGAGATGTGATTGATGTGAATGCCCAACAGCCTGCTCTCCCCCCCCTGACAGATTTTGGACTACGCTTTACAATCATTTGCATATCTTCTATAACTTCCTTTTATGGCAACATAAAAACGGCAAGAACATCTGTGGTTACCTGGTACCTACGTTATAACAGAGAGGTTTGAGAAATAGGTATGGATAAGTTCAATTGTCTAGCTCAGAGTCCTTGTATGAAAATTATTAAACATCTTTCAGATGAATTAGATCATTGGGTACGTGTACTTTAAGACCTAGCCACAAAACAAGGTCGAACTGCCCTAAAGGCTGAATGCATATCTCCTGAAGGTTATAAAAAATCTGTTGAAGGTATGCTACAAAGATTGAACGCCATCATAAAAGTTAAAGATTTCAATACAAAATATTTCAACAATTTTTTTAGCATGTGCAATCAGCGTGAAGGGATCCACGAAAAAGCCTGAAATGTTGATATATCCGAGCCAAGACCTCGATGGCCATAACCTATTTCTGAAAACAGAATTTGAAAAAGTTAACCAGTTTTCAAGTTATCGTGCAAACGGCGGACGACTGAACGGCCGGATCGGGTAAACGTACAGATCAAGCGTGCCTTCTTATAAGTAGCTTTTAGCTAAAGCTCCTAATAATGAAAAAGGGAATGGTATTCTTAATAATATTATACATATTTTTAAGGCTATGGCTTAAATTTACTAAAAAATTTTCCTCCATAGATTTATTTAGACACAAGGTGTCTCCAGTAGCGCAAATCAAAATATATTTCATAATATCAAAGCAAATCAATAAGAAAAACAATCCAGTATTTCTATTTTGTCTTTTTTGGATTAGAGGTTTCACTTTATAGCAAAGTATCAAATGATTTAGTATTTACTAATAATTTTAGCAATCAGTCATATAAAAAATTTTGTTCAAGTATTTTACTTACGTAAGGATTTTCCGTGAGTCTAGTGTCTTTGTTATAATCCTTAATGACATTATCAAGGTCTTTGAAAAATTTCTTGTAGCCACACACAGTCAAATAAGTGTTATCTTGTAAGTTTCTGGTCATTGTTAAGCTGTGTTCCTTTAAGCATTTCTTGCATCTTGAGATTTCTTTCTGTTTCCAAACGTCTTCGTTTTCTCTTAAAATGGTTCGATATATCGCATTAACAGCTGCCTGGAATGATGAGAATTATGTCTGTTTTATACAGAAACCAATAAATGATTTCCATTTATCCATGAACTATATAATATATTCGTAATTTTTTTTAATCGTTCATTTTCGTCTAAGATACGAGGAGGATTCAAATTTGACTTACACTTTAGTTTTTGCAAATTTCATTGTTGTAGAAATCTAAACTTTTATAGTTGGGATGGCAAATGCAGCACCATTCATCCGTTTGCCATGACAACCAATTACTTGTTTAAAACAAAATGGCGGACAGCGATGTGTCGATCATAGTTTAACAACGAATAATCATCAAGTTTCTCCAGAATGAAGGTGTGAAAGCAGCTGAAATTCTTCAGAGACTTCAAAGACAGTTCACCGAGTCATGTTTGTCTCGATCATCCGTCTTTGCTTGGTGCCAAAAATTTTAAGGAGGGCGAGAATTCACTGGCAATGAACCTCATAAGGCAAGGCCAGCAACTGCTGTCAATGATGACATCATCGCACGAACAAATGAGCTGATAAGGGACAACAGGGGGATTCATATCCGAGAATTGGCTTCAATATTGAACATCAGCATTGGCAGTATGAAGGCGTTCATCCACGATAAGCTGAAATTCAACAAGATCTGTGGCAGATGGGTGCCTAAGCAACTCTCCGAGGATCACAAAACCACTTGGGTGGAAATCTGTTCCATGCCGTTGCAGCGATAGGGCAGGGAAGGTGACAGCTTCCTAAGGCGTGTTGTGACCACCGACGAGACATGGATTCATCTCCATACTCCTGAAAGCAAGCGTGCGAGCATGGAGTGGCGACTCACTGACTCACCACGACCCAAGAAATTCAAGATGACACCGTCGGCAACGAAAGTGATAGCGACTGTATTCTGGGACATTAAGGGTATCATTCATGTCGATTTTCTGGAAGAATGTCGAACCATAAATGCCCCCTAGTTCTGTGACATTTTTAGGACATCCCTGAAGTCGGCACTAAGGAAAATGCGGCAAGGACTCCTTACCAGTGGTGTTTGTTTTCTGTAAGACAATGGCAGACCACACACAGCCAAAATGACTACGGACACACTGACGGAACTCAAATGGGACATCTTACCAATCCGCCTTACAGCCCGGAATTATCCCCTTGCGACTTTCACCTTTTTAGACCATTGAAAGAGTTCTTAGGAGGGCAGAAGAGGTTCGGCTCCAATGAGGAAGTGAAGAAGGCTGTCCTGACATGGTTTCGGTATCAGCCTGAAGATTTCTACAGAACCGGTATCCAAATGCTCCCAGAACGCTGGAAAAAAATGTGTAGAGAAGCAAAGAGAGTTCCTTGGGAAATAACTGGTGTCTATGTATGTGTTTTTTGTAGTTTCCTGATTTTATAAAAATTAAAGTTCAGGTTCAAATTTGAATGCCCCTAGTATATTGAAGGTTATTTTAGTTAATGTTTAATTGAAAGTGATTAGTTTGTTAACTTTTAAACATCAAAGGCCACTGTTACTTAAGCATGTAATTTTTTATGCATACTTTGCCAAATATTTTTATTTATATATATAAGCAGGTGTTTCAAAAATTTATGTCGAAACGGAATCTACTAAAAAATAAGATACAAATGTCTAATAAACATGGGTCCAAAAATCAACGGTTTTTGAGTTGTTTCCCATTTCATTGTCAACGGAAGATCCGCTTCAAATCACAAACGTTTACTCTACAATCTATCACAGACTGTAAATTTCAGTGTTTAAACAAAAGATTTGATGTATTTAGTTTGAGATGCCACGCTGCACTAATTCAGAGATGGCAGATATGCACTTGGTTAACGGCGCTGATAATGGAAATGCACATAATGCAGTGAGAATTTATCATGAACGTTTTCCTCGAAGAGTTATTTTAGATACCGGACATTCATTCATTTGCATAGCCAAATGCGAGAAACTTGTTCATTGTATGCAAATAAGTCGGAATAGGGATGAAAAGACGCCTGCAGTTGAATAAGAAATTCACAAAACAAGAAGACAGGTGCAAGAAACTCACAAAACAAGTGTCCGCACTGTTGCTCAACGTATGGGAGATCCGCATAAATCATAACCTTGTAAGAAAATTTCTACACTACGAAGGACTACACCCATATTATTTTCAGAAGTTGATACTGGTGTCCGATCCAAAAATAAAAGTTTGGAGAAAGCCCCTTAGCGTTTTGTTTATTTTTGAGAGCAACTGAAATTCAACTCATTCTATCGGCGATATCTTTCTCAATTTTCAAGATATTTGCTTGGGCTTTTATAAGGGTAGCTTTATACATTTGGCTAATAAATTCTGCAAAAGACAATTTGGTAACGCATGCGCATGCGCAGTTAAACATTATTTAGTAAAAATGCTCATATTTCATCAAATATTTAATATTTTTCTATTCTGACTGCAGGGTGTTGTCTGCACTGTAGTTTGTCAAGTTTCCTGAAAATGGCATTGCATTGGATTGAAAATCCTGCGTGTTATAAACAAAAATCTTACAAAAACATTTCGACCTTCTTAAAGAAACCTTTATATCTCCATGAATATACGTGCTATTCTCAAACACATGAACACAGAAAGGTAAAAGAAGCCTCTTAAGCATATGCTACAGCTACAATGCATTTCAAGCATTATTTTTTACAGGGTGATTCCAAACATTATTTTTTTGGTTCACTTCTTTGCTGGTCCCCTATTTGCCTTCGGGAGAAAACCTTCGCTGAAATATATGAGGTGCAACATCCTTTTTACACCCCTGAAATTTCAGGATAATTCGTCAAGTATTTTTCTAGATATTCGACAAAATGTCTAAAATCGAACGTATCCGATTACTTTATTCCAATCAGTGTATATGATTGGCTAAATTGGGAGGCAAATGTAAGATTAATAAGGAGATTTGTCGTTTCAGAAAAGACCTCTGTTTTTATTAAGAAACGTTTTCCGTACAACGCGATAGTTTTGTGGAATGACTACCTTACGTTATACGTTTCACAGTGTTTAGTTGTACAGTTGGCTCATGTGACCACATGTGCGTTCAGTTTAAACGGAGAGTTAAGAAATACTTGATAGAGTCACAATAGTCTCTTATTGTTGTTTTCCTTCCTAGTCTGGGCAAACCATTGGTTGTTTTGGTCAATCCGTTTTTCCTTTCATGTCTCTTACTCCATGCGGAGTGCTGAACTAATAATAATAATAATAATAATAATAATAATAATAATAATAATAATGCGTTGATGGTCTTCGTATACACGTTCTTTGAGAAAGACCAAAGAAAGAAAACTAGGAGCGTTAGATCAGGTGATCGAGAAGGCCATAATCAAATAAAACTCCATAATGTAACTGCTATTGTACACAATAGTCCATGTTGAATTGTGCTAAGTGACTGCTATGTGACAATTCTCATTAACAAAACCGTGCATAAAATAAAGTTTCTAAAAAGAAGTTTTCCCACAATGGCATCTTTTTTGGGAGCTATAACCTGAATTAATTAACCAGATATGCATGAGATATTCGCCGATGACTAGTAGAATGGCGTACGTCAAATTAGACTTGATGTAGTTCGACTCCTTTCTTAGGGGCAGAGAAAAATTTACAAATCAATTCTTTTATCAAAATGGTTTGATCCTAGTGTCGTTCACGTAGCATAATGTATCATCATAGTACCGTAATTAAGACTGTAATTAAATCATTCTGTAATTGCCTTACTTTTATCTTAGCAGTTTGTTTATCTTTTTAATATAATTTACAGACCGTATAATAATCATTTTAATTTTTAACGTTGAATTATTTATTTTTATATACCTTGAACTTTTCTTTCATTTCTCCTTTCTTTTCAGCAAATATGGTTCTCCTTTTAAATTCATCAAGAAGTTCATTCGAAGTTTTCTTATGTATTTCTGTTATACTCTCTGTAGGAATTGGTAAATCCAGAGAACGTAACTTGGTCTTATAACTAGTGATTAATTCCGTCAAAAACTCTCGTTCTTCTCTGGCTCTCTTCTCAAGGACGGATTCAATCGTCGGAACTGTGCCAAGTTTCAGTGCCTTCAAATAATTTCTGAGGAGGGTCACAAGAACTAACGAAATAGAAAATACAAAATAAATAAAAAATTTTTTAATTTCTATGATCTTGAACGTTTAAATAAAGTTGTGATAATCAAAAACATTCCAAGATGATCTGTAATTAAGAAAATCGCATTGTTCAAACTTATATAAAATTTTACGATATGTTGAATTGCCATATTTATCACAGTGCTAAAAATAATATCTGTAGAAATTGTGAAGCAACTTGAATTTTATATAATCAATAAATAATTTAATATTGGCTGTACAACTTCTTAAAAGTGAACACTAAACCATATTCACATATGTCTCATTCAAATAATTAACATATAATATGTTATCACCCTTATTCTCCCTTTATTCTATCCATCGGCACTACGGTAAACATTTATTAAAATGTAATAACATTTTTCTCTACCCGTTTGAGTCAAAGACAGAAGCGAGAATATCTCATGTAAAAAATGCATATCACATCGTAGAGACTAGAAGGGGCGCTCTTTTCAATTCACTTCTCCAGCTGCTACTTAACATGCAAATATTGTTAAATTAAAAATCTGAACTAAACTATTGAGCAATATAAAACATTCAATGAAAATGTACGATATATTATAATTACTCCGAAAAGTTTCGACTACAATTCATTGCTCTCCTTTCATTTATTATTTAGAGTGGATGATGGAATGCATAAGGCTTTACAATATTGTATAGAATGTTAAGTCAGGGTGCTCTCTGGCGCGAGTGTGGCTTCTCGTTCGTGGATAGTATCACGAGTCGTTTTTAAAGACTAATGAAGAAAAGATTTTCCAGATTGTACAAGTTATGTTTAAAAAGTTCGGTGCATGATATCAAAAAAAAGAAGCCACAAACAAACCTTCCTTTACTGGCCTTCGAAATAATTGAAAAGGTAGCACCAGTTCTCATCTCCCGTGACGACGGTTTGCAGAAACGATGGAACCCGGTCACACATATAATGAAATCTCCAGAAGTTTCCATCCGTGTTGCCTTCTGTAGTCTGTCGGCTTTTGCGGCACAAACTGGGAACATATCCTCCCTCACCTAAATCTCAGTTGACGATTATGTACACACTTTCCTTGCTAACCCTCAATTCATTCACTGCCAATCTCAAAGTCAGTGGCCGATATTGCGCCAGCATCTATCGCACATGTTCGATGTTGTCTGGGAGTCTGCTTATTGGCGGCCGACCTCAATAAGTGGCTCACCATCAACAGTTTCCTTTCCGTCGCGAAAGCGCTTGAATCAGTCGTAAACACATTCTGCTCACGGCATACACTTGCACCAACGTTCCAAGAATCTCCTTCGTCGTTTTCCCCAATTTGTAACGAAATTTGAGTTTCATTGACTGAGACGAGTGTTCAGATTCATTAAGTTTTACAATGGACAAATCTGCTTCAGTTTACTGTGTTCGACACTAGGTGGTACTTCTCGACATGTATTCAGTGCGGGGTGCCCATGCGCGCGTTTCTAATCCATCTTGCCATTTGCATATCGGACCATTAGAATTATTTGAAATTAACCTAGCAGGGGATCGCCTTCAGCGGGATTCGAACCCCTGATTCGGTGGTCTGGAAAGCGACAAGACCTGCTCTTTTATTACCAGTTTTCGAAGTTCGACAGTGGCGCCATCTCTAGGTCGCTCTCGGCCACTAGGCCAGCTTGTAGGTAAAGAGAACAGTCTAAAAAAATTAAATTCTTTACACACTTCGGACCCTGGTCCTACACATGGCCTGCAGAGGAGTGGCCTTGGAACAGTAAGAATGGCTGTAACATCTTGAGGAAAAGCTGTATCCTCCCACAATAATGTCTTGGATAGGTTGGCTTCTTAATAATTATAGAGGTTCAGCTTATATAATTTTAACTCTAATTATGATTAAAATAATTTTTTAATATTGAATTTTTCATTTTTTGGTTTTTCATTGTTGATTAACGTATTTATTAAAAAGTATTTAAATGTCAAAAACAGATGTTTTTGGACATTAAGAATTTTTTTTTCTTTTAAATATTCCGAATGGATCCTTTTCAGTAAGAAGGTGGGCGGGGCACGCGCTTGCGCGGCAGCTGCTTCCGGCGGGCAAAAAACTTCCGTTCGTCCATTTTTTCCATTGCTGGCGTACGTTTCGGCGGAAAATGTATCGCCTACAAGATTTAAAAAGGCTGAAAAAACATGATGTTATAAAAATTTATAATAAAGTAACTTCGTTGAACTATTCTTGTAAATTACGAAAGTCTGAAGCGATTGCATAAATAATAAACCATTAAGGAATAACATAACCAAGTACCGAAAGGTTAAACTAAACCATTCGCGGAACCATATTTTAAACCGCCGTATGTTAATATTGCAAGTTTCTAATGAACCATAATGATCCATTAACCACGTATCTTTGAACCAAATTATCATTAATTTTACGTTATATTCGTTCATGATACATCATTCCAAGTCTTTTGATATATTACATGCCATATTTCACCATTGAAAATTCCAATGAGCCATATTTGTTCCACTAAACCAGGTTCCTTGGAACAAATTTCGACTAACATTAATTTTACATTATATTCATTCATGACACATCATTGCAATTCGTTTGGTATATTACATGCCAAATTTTAGCATTGAAAGTTCCAATGAACCATAATGGTTCCACTAAATCAGGTTCCTTGAAACCAATTTCGACTATCACTAGGCGGTTTCACGCTTCGAAAAAAACGGCTTAAAAACCGTTTATTTCAGAAAAAAAACGTTTTTTGTTTAAACGGTCGGGAAAAAACGAAAACGACACCAACGTCATTTTTTTCCGTTCGTTTATTTCGTTTTTTTGCAACATCTCGTTTTTTTGAGAAAAAAAATACATGGCTGACCACGCTTCGTCGAAGCGGCGTCGGATCAGAGCTTGGGATTTGGATGAAGAGCTCGCAATTGCGAATTATATTGTTGGATTTCCATATTTAGGCAAATATCAGGTAAAGTAAATCATGTCGTTAAAAAACTGAAATTGGTAAAACATGTTTTGTAGTTGTAATCACACATGTACACTATACTCAAGGAGGCTGCCATGGTTATAAAACCAGCTCCTTCTGCAATCAAATTTCCAAAAAGAAATAAAATTGTAAAGCTTAAACCATTTGTTTATGGTTTTACCCACTTACCCGTTTTTTCAATCCGTTTCAAAGCGTGAAACCGGCTATTAATTTTACGTTATGTTCATTCATGACACATAATTGCAAGTCGTTTGATATATTACATGCCTTATTTTAGCTTTGAAAATTCCAATAAACCATAATGGTTCCACTAAACCAGGTTTCTTGAAACCAATCTCGACTATCATTAATTTTACGTTATATTTTAGCATTGAAAGTTTCAATGAGCCATAATGGATCCACTAAACTTGGTTCCTTGGAACCAATTTCGACTACCATTAATATTACATTATATTCATTCATAACACATCATTCAAAGGCTTTTGATACACTGCTCAAAACAATTAAAGGAACACTTGTAGAATCCCCTACAGCGGGCGTAAATAATACTTTTTAGCAATTTCATCTTCTGCAACATGAAACCTACTATCTCCCTCATAGGAAATGGTTGAAGCCAACACATTTTTGCTGCCAGATGTTCTGAGAAATTTGCATAGCAATATAACCCTCCGGAAAACAAAGTGGTTACCTGCCGTACACTCTTTGCTTGGAGATAACGGTCGAACATTAGAAGGTGCACGCATTCCTGAAACGTTGTTGTTAGTGCTCTGACATGCCACGAGGGCATCTTGAAGCAGTAGAAGCTGCGAGAGCCGTAACATTGCTCCAAACGGGTCAATCATTTCGGAATGTGGCAAATGCCCTCAATGTGTCCTCTTCCGTCATTTTTCCGACTGTGGACACGATTCCAGGCGACTGGCCAGTACACACGAAGAGGTGGGCAAGGTCGCCGACGCTCAACAACCGCCAATCAAGATCGTTATGTGCGGACTTGTGCCCTGTGCCGAAGAACCTCAACGGCCAGAGACCTGAGAAATGACCTGCAGATGTCATCTGGGGTAACTGTTTCAGATCAAACAATCAGGAACAGATTACGTGAAGTTGGCTTGAGAGCCAGACGACCAAATCGAGTGCCTAAGCTAACCCGCCAGCACATACAGGCGCGACTAGAGTTTGCACATCAACATGTCACCTGGCAGCTTCGCCATTGGCGTTCTGTTCTCTTCACAGACGAGTCAAGATTCCGCCTGACCCGCTGTGATTGCCGTCTACGTGTCTGGAGACGACGTGGTGAGCAAAACACCAACGCAACAGTTTGTGAGACTGACCGAATTGGATGTTGTTCCATTATGGTTTGGGCTGGCATTTCAATAGACCATCGAACGGATATTGTGGTCGTCCGAGGGCGAATGACCGCTGACGTTTACATTCGTGACATTCTGGAAGAACATGTGATTGTTGCTGCACATGGCATGGGGCCTGGATTCCTTCTGATGCAGGATAATGCTCGTCCACACACGGCAGCTGTCACTCAAGACTTCCGACGGATGCATGGCATGCACACCATGAGGTGGCCTGCAATGAGTCCAGACCTAAATCCCCTTGAATATCTTCGGGACATGCTTGACAGGCGAATTCGACACCGCCCTTCAGCTTCAGAAATACTGCAACAGCTCATCCAGGCACTTACTGAGGAATGGGACCGGCTTCCCCAAGATCACATCCGTCGACTGATACGGACCATGCCTCGAAGGTGCATGGTGGTTACTGCAGCCCATGGTAGGCGTACACATTACAGAGTGGTGCAAAAACTGATCCCTGGAAGAAATGGCATTCTCCTCACAACGTTCAAAGGACATTTCACTTTGTTTTAGGTAGGGGTCCTGCAGTTTCCTGTTTTTACTTTATGTTTCTTCACCAGTTGTTTCAATAATGCATTCTATTGTTAAATAAACCGTCTTTTAATGATCACATAGAGCGATTGTGTCCATATTATTCGTAGTTGCTTCTGCATGCTGCTTAATAGAAGTGTTCCTTTAAATGTTTTGAGCAGTGTATATTACATGGCATATTTTAGCATTGAAAGTTACAATGAGCCATAATGGTTCCACTAAACCAGGTTCCTTGGTACAATCTCGAATATCATTAATTTTTCGTTATATTCATTCATGACACATCATTCCAAGTCGTTTGATATATTACATGCCATATTTTAGCATTGAAAGTTTCAATGAGCCATAATGGATCCACTAAACCAGGTTCCTTGGAACCAATTTCGACTATCATTAATTTTATATTATATTCATTCATGACACATCATTCAAAGGCTTTTGATATATGGCATATTTTACCAGTGAAAACATTTGAGGGTGTCAAAAGAGTACCAATAGAGCACGTGCCATTGTTTCGATTTCAACCATTTTCAAAATGGTTCATTCCCGAAACCATATTTATTAATTGGCGAAAATAGTAATTTATATCCGCTTCAATCTCGTCATTACGATTTGCTTGATATATTACTTAATATATCTCTCCATTGAAAATTTACTTGGTGGGGTCGTGAATGTACCATTTGTGCACGTGCTATTGAACGAATTTAGGTAATTTATGTGATTGGTTCGTGCCATGTACCATATTTATCGACTGACGAAAATAGTAACGAATAACCCCTTCTATCTCGTCATTACGATTTCTTTGATATATTACTTAATATTCTTCCCACTGAAAATTGCTTGGCGGGAAAATTGAGGTACCATTTGTGCACGTGCCAATGAACCGATTTAGATAATATTTGTTATTGGTTCGTGCCATGAACCATATTCATCGACTGACGAAAACAAATTTTGAAAATCTTTCATAGCCTCGGAGGAGTTAGAGTTACAGACAGACAGACGGACAGACAGACAGACACGTTTCCCCACATTGATAGCATAAAGCACCTTTCGGTACTTAATAAACCATTAAGGAATGACATAACAAAGTACCAAAAGGTTAAACTAAACTATTCGCGGAACAATATTTTTAAACTACTGCCTTATGTTACCATTGTAAGTTTCTAATGGACCATAAAAATACCATTAAACCACGTACCTTTGAACCAATTTCGACTATCATGAATTTTTCGTTATATTCATTCATGACAAATCATTCCAAGTCGTTTGATATATTACATACCATATTTTAGCATAGAAAGTTCCAATGAATCTTATTGGTTCCACTAAACCAGGTTCCTTGAAACCAATTTGAACTATCCTTATTTTACGTTATATTCATTCCTGACACCTCATTCCAAGTCGTTTAATATATTGCATGCCATATTTTAGCATTGAAACTTCCAATGAATTGAAAATTGCTAGGTGGGGCCGTGATGTGAAGCTACCATTTGTGCACGTGATATTGAACCGATTTAGATAATATATGCGACTTGTTCATGCCATGTACCATATTTATCGACTGACGAAAATAATAATGAATAACAGCTTCTATCTCGTCATTACGATTTGTTTGATTTATTAATTAATATATCTTCCTATTGAAAATTGCTTGGCGGGAAAATTGAGGTACCATTTGTGCACGTGCCAATGAACCGATTTAGATAACAATTGTGATTGGTTCGTGCTATCTACCATGTTCATCGACTGACGAAAACAGATTTTGAAAATCTTTCATAGCCTCGGAAGAGTTAGAGTTACAGACAGACAGACAGACGGACAGACAGACAGACGGACAGACAGACAGACACGTTTCCCCACACTGAGAGCATAAAGCACCTTTCGGTACTTAATAAGCCACCGAAATCAGAAGGTTAACCGTAATCGCGAGGAGATCGATTCCAGCAACAGTGCGCTTACTGTTTGCCAGCATCTTGTAAGAATTGATTTGTAATACATTTCCGAACACAATATAAATTTCGCAATTATTGCAAAGTGTTGTCTCTCCTGTAGTTTATTAAGTTTCCCAAAAATGGCACTGCAATGGGTTAAAAACCCTGCACGTTAAAAACAAAAGACTTATGAAAAAATTTCGATTCTTTTTAAAGAAACCTTCATATCTCCAAAAATATGCGTGCTATTTTCATACAAATAAATACAGACAAATTAAAGAAGCCTCTTAATCATATGCTACATTTACAGCGCATTTCAAGCATTTTTTTTTTTTACAGGGTGATCACATTATTTTTTATTCAATTTGTTGCTAGTCCCCTATTTGCCTTCAGGACAAAACATTCGCTGAAATATATAAGGGGTAACATGCTCTTTACACTGCTGAAGTTTCAGGATAATTCCTCAAGTATTTTCCTAGATATTCGACAAAATGTCTAAAATCAAAGGTGTTCATATTATTTTGTTCAACCCCTGCATATGGCTGCATTTCCTTCCTTTTCTAATGAAATGGAATTCAAAATATAGTTATTTCTTAACCGAATATTGTTCTAAAATTATCAATTCAAATATAGTTACACTAATAAATAACTAATTACTTAAAGTGACTAACTTATTAATTGCCACTTACCCTATGGGGCACTCACAAATACCCCCGTATATCTTTCCACTGGGTTATAACTCAGTTGTGCACGGATAATGCTTTTTCTTTTGAGAAGCTAAACATTTAGCTCTCATTATAACATTTTCTTGAAACTTAAAACATGAACACATGTATTAGGAAATGTTTTCAAAATAAAAGTTAGTATAAATATCTCCAGCCAATTTTTGCCTCAGAAATATCTCCAGCATACATATGTTTGACTGCTCGGTCGTAACACTTAATTTATTACCATCATCTTGAAAATATTCATATATTTTTCGAAATATTACGTCCGGTTGCAAATTTATGTTGTGTTCGGAAATGTATTACAAATCAATACTTACAAGATGCTGACAAACAGTAAGCGCAATGTTGCTGGCATCGACCTCCACGCGATTACGGTTAACCTTCTGATTTTGGTGGCTATTTACAAGAATAGTTCAACGAAGGTGCTTCATTATAAATTTTTATAACATTATCTTTTATCAGCCTTTTTAAATCTTGTAGGCGATACATTTTCCGCCGAAACGTACGCCAGCAATGTAAAAAATGGACGAACGGATGTAAAAAATTTTGCCCGCCGGAAGCGCGTGCCCCGCCCACCTTCTTACTGAAAAGGTTCCATTGTAATATTTTTTTCAAAATGGCCGACATATGAGGACGTCGTTGATGTCTCTCCTGCGAAATTGATAGTGGACAGTTATTCCGTATGGTTATTAGCTAACTCTATGGACTTATCTTCTTAGTGAACCTCACTTTTTCTCTATCTAATCTCAACGCAATTAGTTGTTCCTAATTTATTATAGTAATAATGCCTCCTAAGTAGACAAAAGTCTCTCAGCCTTCTACCTGACACGCTGCAATAAAGAAAATCGGGGCATAAATTTTGAATTTTTGAATGGGGTGGACGTGCTTCACAGAAGAATAAGGACTGTCGGTTGTCCCCGAACTTGACAGCAATCCAATTCTCAGTCGACGACCTATCCCTTTTAAACAAGGGCCTTAAGCACATCATCCATAGACGACCCACCCAATCTGATCTCCACTCTATCATCACGAACACCGAACGAGCCATAACTCCACTCAAATGAAATATTAACTTGGCCACTCAAATGAAATATTGCCTAATCACGGAACAGAAGTTTGTCAGAGAACTCATCCTGCTCCATAACATCTTGCAATGCTCTTCTAAACTCATTTAACGCATGTAGTCATCGGGAGTGAACGCTTTCGACAACTACATATGATATGGATTCCGCATCAATTCTTTGTGTAAGATTTTTCAAAGGATCGTATGCCGAACAGCCAATTCTGTGCTTTCTCTCCACGTTGACCTCCGCGGACTACGCACGAAATTGATCTATCCGCATTAATTAGCTATTTCATATAATAGACCTAGCTGTAATTAGCTATCGTTAAAATTAGGCCTACCAGTTACTGACTATAATAATTAGTCAGTTTGTAAATAATTATTGACAATAATAGGCTTAACAGTTACGAGCACAGGAGACTGAACCGGTGATTTTTCTTTGCATAGTCATTCCGTATACAGCGTGAATACAAAAGTCTGAACCCCCTTTTATTTTTTGAACCGAAGCAGATATGTCAATTTTGATGAATCCAATGAATAGGAAGTTGTGGGTGGTCTATTCCATGGTGCACTTTTCATCATCCCAAATACGCAAATTAGGACACATTCAAAATTTATCTCAAAAACCGTAAGGGATAGAGAAAAAAACGCAACTGCAAACTTGTTCAGCATAAAAAAACAAACAAAACCAAAAAAATGATCCAAATAGGACCAACCAGTCACCCACAATCACGTATAACAGCTACAAACAGTTACACTGCACGAACAAGTTACTTCAAACAGTTTAAAAAAAAGTTAAGCAGCAAAATACTCGATGTGACGACCGTGGGCACCATAACACAATTGGGCACGGAACCTAACTGACGCTAAAACATCGGCAAGCATGGCTGGTGTCACTCCTCGGCACGCTTCCTGGATTCGTTGAACCAGATCCTCCAGTGAGGCGGGCTGCGTAGCATAAACCTTGTCCTTCAGGTATCCCCACAAGAAAAAGTCAAGTGGTGTAAAATCAGGGGAGCAGGGTGGCCAACGAACTGGTCTTCCTCGGCCAATCCATTGTTGTCCAAACATCTCACTTAGACGCTCGCGAACGACCAACCCGTAATGTGGAGGAGCTCCATCATGTGGAAACCACGTGCGCTGATACGAGGCCAATGGCAAATTGTCAATGAAGTCTGTGACTACCACGTTGAGAATTTCAGCCCGGTAGCGTTCTGCAGTCAGTGTTCCATCGTAAAAATACGGTCCAACCACAGTGTCATTATACAATCCACACAACACATTGATTCTCCAGTTCACTTGATGAGTTGCTTCTCGCAGACATCGTGGGTTTTAGTCTGTCCAATGATGATGGTTGTGCCTGTTGATAACTCCATCACTGGTGAACTGGGCTTCATCTGTCCACAACACCTCATGAATGAAGTTTGGATTGTCATCCAGGCAGGTAAGTAACCAGTTGCAGAAGGCGGCCCTAGCAACATAATCCAATGGCAGTAACTCCTTGTGACAATGAATATGGTATGGGTGAAAATGATGTGCGTGTAGAATGTTGAGAACAGTTCTCTGATGGCACCCAACATCTGCAACAATTGCTCTGCTGCTTGTGTGGGGATTTGCAGCAACTGCAGCCAGAACTAGTGTTGTTGTATCCTCGTCGCCTTGTGCCCTTGGTCGTCCTCGTTCTGCATTAACATTCCCTGTAGCCTCGAATCTTTGAATAATGTGACGCATTGTTTGACGAGCTGGGTGGCGTTCGTTAGGGTATCTGTCTCGATACAACCTAACTGCAGCATATAAGTTTCTCCTTGCCTCTCCGAAGCAGAAGATCATGTTGACCATTTCCGGAACAGTGTAGCTTGCCATCCTGGAATTGTTGTCTTCTGTGTGCTGAAATATGCCTTTTATTTGCTTTTCCGCATGAAAGTGAATGTGAGTATGGTAATTAATGTTAATATTTTGATTTGCATGCTTTACATGGTGGAAATATCAACATTTAGTTTTCCTTGTGCAGTGTGACTGTTTGTAAGCTACAAAAGTTCACCACGTGATTGTGGGAGATTGGTTGGTCCGATTTGGATGATTTTTTTTGTTTTGTTTGTTTTTTTATGCTGAACAGGTGTGCACTTGGGTTTTTTTCTCTATCCGTTACGGTTTTTGAGATAAATTTTGAATGTGTCCTAATTTGCATATTTGGGATGATGAAAAGTGCACCATGGGATAGGCCACCCACAACTTCCTATTCATTGGATTCATCAAATTGATATATCTGCTTCGGTTCAAAAAATAAAAGGGGGGTTCAGACTTTTGTATTCATCCTGTATATAAGCTGCTTGAAGATGCTTCTTTGTGGAAATTTGTTCTGGAGTGTTGATGGACTTTTGTTACTGCTTGAACCAACGTCTGATTCGAATGAAAGTTGGTCATTGTTTATGACATTTCACTGCCAGTTTCCATTTTGGAACTCGCTGCCCTCTAGCGGGACAGGTAAAAAAAAAACACTTGTCGAGGAAATCAAGAAAACCAAAAGATATGCTTGTTTTTCATAAACGCAGTTTATCACCACAAATTTACGAAATCGCTGCCATCATTACAAAACCACTGTATTTATATGGCTCTTCCGAACAGCTTTATCAGAAAGAATATCATTAAAACAATTAAATAGATAAGAAAATTAGTTATATTCAGGTACTTGGTGACCAATATATATGCTATGAAGAAATCTACTAATATAACTAGGTGATATGGCCGGCGTTGCTCGGTCTGTTTATTTGATGAAATTTTGACGGCATTTCCCTTGCGCCATCTCTTGAGGAAACAAACAAACATAAATCAAGATATATTATATTTACCTCCACCCCCTCCCTTTGGAGACATGTAAACCTTACTCTGAACCTAACGAACTTAAGGTGCGAATATGAGCTCAATCGGATAAGTGGTTCAAAAGTTTTTAGAACATTTACAGACGCACCCTGAACCTGAATTTTTATACAGGGTGTTTTTGAATTGAGTACAGATTTTTGGGAGATGATAGAAGAGGTCCTTAGAAGTATTTTTTGTCATATGAACATGGGGTCCTGCAACTCCGTTTACTTACAATACTGCATTGATCAATCAAATGACACCGGGACGCAGTGTGCGTTGGTAGGCCTAGATTATTTTATTTTTAACAATTAACACAAGCAATCTACTATAATAACTTTTAAAGTAATGTCATGATTGGGCCATATCTCCTACCATGCCGTCTTAACGGGCAAACATACCTTGGTTTCCTGAAGGAGGAACTCCCTGGTCTTCTTGAAGATGTTCCACTAATGACCAGACATTTGATGTGGTTTCAACAGGACGGCGCACGTTCGCATTACACAAGAGCAGTTAGAGATTACCTAAATGAGACATATCCTGGTCGTTAGATTGGTCGTGGCGGACCAGTTGCTTGGCCACCGACATCGCCAGATCTCACACCGATGGATTTTTTTTATGGGGAAGCATAAAATCAATGGTGTACTCCGAACCCGTAGATACCGAAGAAGAATTGGCAGCTCGTGTTGTCGCGGCAGCAGGTGACATCAGCGACCGTGCAAATCAACTGTTTCCACGCGTACATCAATCCATCATAAGGCGTTGCGAATTGTGCTATGAAGCAAATGGCGGTCATTTCGAACAATTACTGTAAAAGTCATACAGTAGATTGCACCTTGTGTTAATTGTTAAAAATAAAATAATCTAGGCCTACCAACGCACACTGCGTCCCGGTGTCATTTGATTGTTCAATGCAGTATTGTAAGTAAACGGAGCTGCGGGGACCCCATGTTCATATGAAAAAAAATACTTCTAAGGACCTCTTCTATCATCTCCCAAAAAATCTGTACTCAATTCAAAAACACCCCGTATATAAAGATTTCCTATGTCAGTTTCTTTGTTTGTATGGCTGTAACGCTACAATGCAATGCACGTGTAACAAAGGAGTGGGGAACCAGCCAAATCAAATTTGTATGGGAAAAATAAAAAATTGTCAAAATGCTATAGTTTGACAATGTAATAGTTTTTACTGTGATTTGTACACGTGTTAAAGAAATACAAAATATTAAAAATTTGGTAAAGGCTTTTTGCGATAATGTATTAACAATAAATTCAAGATCTGCTGAATTAAACTCAAATTTTTCAATTGAAAAATGTAATAAAAAATTTGAAAATGTAAATGAAAATATAACAAAAAAAGGAGAAATAAAAAAAAAATGTAATAAAAATTTATTTAGTGCATTAAGCCATAAAAACATTGAAAAGTTCTCCGTCATTTTTGATGGGTAGAACCAACACCTCCTAAAAAGAAAGCCTATGCACTGAAAATTCATACATTGTTACATCATCATAAAAAGGCATTGTTAATCGTATTTCTACGAATAATAAGCCATATATTATGACTTCTTATGATCATGTAACAATGTACGAATTTTCAGTGCACAGGCTTTGTTTCTAGGAGGTGTTGGTAGAACCCTAGTATTATTTATAATGCTCACCAAGTGCGTAAATTTTGAAAATTTATAAACATAACGCTACTTAACTAAATTTAGAATTATAAAAACGTCTCCAAATAGAATAACCCTGAATTACGAAGTAAAGTATATTAAAAAACGGAATCGGATTTAATCAGTTACAGCCAAATAGCAACTTCAGGAAAACCTGTTGCATATGACTACAATAAATACATGTAATTTAATAAAGAAACTTAACTGGGTCCGTTTATTATGGAATTCTCGGATATAATTTTTGGTTTGGAAATTTTCAATAATGCCCTCACGAATTCCTTGCTTCTTTTGAAAAAATCGGGATCGAGTTGGTCCTCTGGAAGAGTTTCTAATTGATCAAGCAGTTCCCCGTCGGCAACCGGCAATGGAAGTGTGTAACAATGGCGCCTTGGAAAATATTTGCGAATGAGCTCTCGTGGCCGGTTATATTCGGATGAGTTTGGTAAGGATGCGTCCTATGAGATAAAGAAGAATGTATGGAATGAATAAATAAATAAAATATGACTAAAGGTCTCTTTAAAAATCTTCCTCGTATATTAATCATAAACAATAAAAGACCTCTTAAATAACGACTGATCGAACAGTGAACCAAATTTGTTAGTAATATTTCGTTTCAAACAAAATAGTTTTAAATAATTCAAAAGTACTTTTATCTGTAGGCAATGGTCGTTGAAATATTCGTCAGCAGTGAGAACTCTGCCATTCAGTGAAAGCGTTAAATAGAAGTCTCTGATGAGAACCACAAGTTGTGGGAAAAACTCATTGTCGATCTCTATACTTTCATATTTGCTTCTACTCCAAAGGGACTTTAAAAAGAAATCTTTTACATTGGCTACATATAAAAGAAAAGATTGTAGCAAATTTGTTTCCGCCTCCAATGGCTTCATGCACTTGACTAAAATGGAAATAAGACTAGAAGACAAAGCAAATAATAATAAATCTTAAGTGTTATAATAGATATTAAGTGTATAATTTATGAAATTTCTTACGATAATAATTTCACTCACCCTAATTGTCGAATTAATTCATCCTCCATTCTACCTGTGATGTTGAATACAAAAGTGCTACTAAGAAGAATCGTCAGGACAAGTAGAGTAGAATCATAGGTGGCATTTCCCTAAAAGTTGCCAATATGAAAAAATTAACAATAGCTAAGGAAGCACAAAAGTATTAATTTATATTGATATCCGATCAATTGCCACAGTCCATGCATGCCTTCGTTTTCGCGTAGCTAGCCCATCGATGGGAAACGTAAAAAATTTCAGATCGCTGCCTTTTGATGCTCGGTTCGTACATCCAAACACGCAACAACTCGTTACCATCGTTATACAATAACAAGTCGGGCAAAAACGGCGCACTTCGATGAGTAGCAGTATAGGATTGCCTTCCTCTTGCCCTCAAAAAATGGCAGCTGTGTTGTGCTTGGAAATACGCATGCGCAGTACCCATCATTCAATGCGAAGATATTTTCCCGTATAAGTACTTTTTTTTTTTTTTTTACTTCCAAACTGTATTAGTAATGCCGCACTTCCTAATCGACTAGTTTTCCCGAGACGTCTCGTGGTTTAATAGAATTTCGGACTGCGTCGTGTACGGACTTACTCAGATTCACCTTCGCCTAGAAAGAAACTACTTTACGGCCAAGTTATTTCCGTTGACACGTCTTGCTGTCTGTTGGACACCTTTTCCTCGGTCTCGCCTTTAGTCCGTCATCGCCATTACGATTACCCCTGTCGATTGGTGAACGCTGTTCTATTTAAATTGTTTACGACAACCTTTTATTTTGGCATTACCCTTTTGTAGTAATAAAGGAAAATATTTGTTTGGAACTTGTTAGTTCACTTTTCATTAATCCTTTTATATTTTACAACTGAGTTTTATTTCCGCATATTTTTGTTCCAAGAATCTTGGGGTTATCAGCTATTTATATGAATTTTACCTAACCTAAATTAAAACTCATTCTTGCTTGGCTAATTGTTAATAAGTAATTCGTTACTCAACTTGAGGGGTTTGCCCGCTAACGGTCTTGGTACGGTCCTAACTTGCTAGAGGGAAGGGTTAATTATTTAGAGGAGGAATCTCTTCCTTTAAATAAGGGCTGGGCGTGTCGGAAATTGAAGGGTCAATTTCTAGCACGCTACAACATATACGTACTTCGGTGCAGTCTGTAATTAATGTAATTCAGTATTAGGGAAGAAGGTTGAATATTTAAATGATCTATTTTAATAACATCAACTATTAATCTTAAGATTGTTTACCATCATAAAGAAATTACTTTTTTGACATCATTAGTCCCTTCGGTGTCTAATAAAACTAATGTTGTGTTTGCCATATTAGGGTGAGGCAGAGCGTACACCCAAATGCCTTTCGTAAATGACTCAACTGTATTACCCAATTCAAATCCTAAAAATAAATCAAAAATAAAAATGACATTATATAACAACTCAATTATCATTCGTTATTTCTAAATAAAAATTACGCAGAAAATGGGGGTAAATGTGTTCAACATTAAATTTTGTTTAGCAAACATTTTTGAATTACGAATAATTATCATTTAAACGAAATAAAATGAAAAATTAAGAAATTTAAGAAGATTAGGATTTCAAAAATTAAGCTTAAAGATATTATCAAAATTCCTTAAGCGAAATGAACAGAAATTTTTTTTAAATTGATGTATTTGTTCGAGTTTTTAATAAATGTTGCTTGCAATTCTTACCATAGCCTTGAGGAAGGTCGGAAAGAAGATTCAGAATATAAGACTTTCCTGTCCTATATTTGCCTGCAATGGAGACGACAACTACGGGTTGAGTGATCTTGCTCAGCAAAGCAACTGCCTCTTCGTTCACCTGCAGACCATGATTCGTCGATTTCAACAGCTGCACCGGCCGCAAAAATCCTGCACCATTTAGTCCGCTCATTTCACCAAATTTCACTTTTTAAAAACTTCCTGGGGGGGAGAAAATGCTATTACTTTAATTTGATTTATCGAATGTAATTTGCAAGAGAATTTCCCATTTCAAAGCAATTATAATTGCCCAAGATATTATTTTAAACAAGCATTAAATTGCTTTTGAGATTCTTTTAATTTAAGAATTACATAGTATTATATCCAATCAATGAAAATAAGATTTCTGTTATAATATAAAAAAGAAAAGATTATATCAGGTTGAAATGTCGGATTTGATAGTGAAATTTCAAACACCAGTAACTCTGTAAAAACTAACTTTGATTAAATAAGCTAGTCGCCGTTAGATACGATACACCTTTCCCATCGAAATATCAGTGCCTTTATGTCAATTTCTTAGGAATCTAGTGTTCCAGACTGAAGAAAATCCTCAAAGGCGTTTTTGACGGCTGCTTCATTGTTGAACATTTTTCCTGCCAGAAAACAGCCGAAATGCCTAATGTAATAGTCGTTTGGTGAGACGTATGAAGAGTTTGGTTGATGAGGAAGAGTTTCATAGTGGAAGATGTGTATCATTTTTGGATTCTTGTTCTTGACGTGCGTGATCTCGCAATATCATGAAGCAATAAAACTTCATATCTGCTGATAAATCTAGGCCCCTTAACTCGTAATTTTTGATGGGTGGAACATTTCTCTGCATTAATGGTTTCACCACATTTCAAAAACGACAAGTGGAAAACACCAGCCACACAGTCACCATCATGAACGATTAGTTTAGTCATATGTTTTGGGGCAATTATCGTCCAATATACATCTTTGTCATATATCACTACTCTGTTCAAGAACGGCAAGTTTTTGTTTCGGGAGGGCAGAGAAGTACAAAGTTCCACTCGACTCTTTAATAATAAAATTTCCAATAAAAATATTAAAGGGTTACTCTATTTACTAGGACAGATGGCCAACATGTATTGGTCGAAGTTGCTAGGTAGCTGGCCCGAAACGGAAAGAAAGTTCGGTGATTTCAGATATTTTAATAAGAAATCTCGAGATAGATTAAAATAAAAAAAATAAACAAGGTTGCAACTTGTAAATTCCGGATCAGAATCTTCCCTTATGCTCGGTTCACATTGAGCCGGCAAGGCGGCAAAGCGGCGAAGCGGCAACCGTTGACGCATGCGCACTACGTCCAAGGCCAACTAGAAATAGGTCAATTCAAGTGCCGCGGCCGGCAAATAAGCCAGGCGGCAAAGTTGAAATTTGTTCAACTTTTGCCGGTTGCCGCTTTTGCCGGTTGCAGGCTCATCCAATCACGTTCGACTACTGGAGCACGTGATCAAAAGAATGATGGCGGATCACAATTTTATAGTGAAATAGAATAGAGAGAATGCACTTTATTTTGCAAATGTGAAATTATAAATTGCTATTGTCCTTCAGCTTTTTACATCGTTAAATAGATACGTTTGGTTAAATTTTAATTAGATAATTCAGTTGGAAATTAGCAAGTTTTAGAACAGAAACGTGATCACGAATTTGGTTTTCGATCGCTTCGATTGAAAATATTGCCGATCGATGTTGGCGACAATCAAATTTAAAAATAATCTTGAAGACTTTTTATAAATACGAGAAAATATGCACACTGAATGAACAAATATAAATAAAACTAGAGTTTATTTGTATATTCTGTTTTGTTATGTTATTAATTATGCTTTCTCAGCGACATATAACACAGTTGAACTTCTTTATAACGAACTCTGATATAAAAAAAAAAAAATAAACGAAACAATTCGGAATTCTCAACTGTGCCAATTGGCCTTTCAACACTGATATAACAAATTCCGAATTGTCTCAGAAATAGCAAATTTCGAATATTACAAATTTCTATGAAACGTGAATTTCGTCCAGTTTTACTTCAATAACTTAAGATCGACACGACGCCATCATTGTATAATTTCTCTTCCCTTGCCGCTTCTCTCGTGTCGGTCCAGTGGGAACAACTCGCGCGGGCGGCAGAGGAGGCAGGAGGGGGGAGGCAGAAAAAGACGCTTCGCCGCTTTGCCGGTCCAATGTGTACGGGGCATTAACAATGAAGGAAGAAGTGGATTTGTTTTTATTAAACATAATATGCATTCTAATAATGAATAAATATATTTAACTGATAATAAAAAAATGAAGGAAATAGGACAAGAAAAGTAATATATTAGAAAAAACGATAGTAAACAATAGAATATTTTCGGCATCCTCTCACGTAGAAGACTGAAATTTGGTATAAACGTTGTTAGGGGCATTTTCTACTCACTATTTACAGTTAGTTGGACAAATACAGACTGAAGGAGCCAACGGGCGCTGTCTGCACTTACCTACATTTCTCTCCTCTGTCTCTGTGTTTTAATTTCGGATATGGCATTCAAAGTAATAAAGATGTAAAAAATAAATAAATAAAATAAAAAAATTGTAGGGTCGAAAAATGCTAGACTCAGCACTAAATGAATGAAATTTGTTATTTACATTTTATTAGACAAGATCTACGTTACTACGAAATATGGGCTTAATTGTCCAAATGAGGTTAGAATATATTTGTTTATAATTCTAGTTGTCACATGACCTTTGAAACCGGTTCACATCTTTCAAATAGCAACATACGACAAGTCATTTTATCATCTATGACAAATGATTAGAACATTTTCTTGGATTTTGAAATAATACGTTCGAGAAAAGAAACTTTCTAGAGCATTTTCTCATAAAAAAAGAGGAATAAAAAAGCGGGAAATAAAAAAAGGATAAAACGTGTGGGGATATCTTTCTCGTAAACACATTATATAAAGTCTCAAGGAGAAGATAATAATATAATGAAGATATACTTCAAACAATTCGTGAATACAAAGAGAAAAAGGAAAGAAAAATTTCCCAGGTCGCGGAAAATTGTTCTAGAATTCGACCATTTATTTCCTTATTCAGTGTACCTCTCTCCAATTTCCACCCTTCTGTCTATATGTTTAAAAAAATCTGAAATTGGTTACAAACTTATCTTTGGGGAACGGCTATGAAAATTTTAAAATAATCCTTCCTTATTTTGCCAAAAAAATACCAGTAACATTTTGGTAATTGGCAACCTTGTCAGTTTATCGCTAGATGTCGACATAATCAATTAATAAATTGTTTTACGGCTATTTAAGTAGGCGTTTTATTTACGGAAGAAATAATCATTTTAAAATGAAACATGCGCTTTTAATATTTATGCTGAAAAAACTTTAGAAGATAATTCATTCTTTAATATAGATATCACGACACATCTCAAGAGAAAACAATACTTTAATACTAACAAAAATTATATTTATTTGAATTAAAAATCTTAATAAACAAAAATATTTTAAAGTTATTTTTCTTTTAGGGTGTCAATCAAATCTTACTCTAATTGCTCTGCCATACGAGAATGATCCAAATTAGAAGAAAGTGTATAAATTTAAATGTTGAAAAATTGAAAGCAGGTATAGATGAGAGAAGCTATTTAAAAGTGCATACCGAAGTTTGATTTTCTTCCTCTTCCCCAGGCCTGTTCCTCCCTCTCTGTGTAGCTTCCCGTTACAGGGGAATTCCAGAACGAGATTCGAAAAAAGAACTCTCGTTCCTATTCGTCATAAAACGATGTGGTGTCTTCTTTCTCTTTCATTATTTTATTAGTGTGATATAAACTAAGTATTATATTTCCATTTCCTATCATGATTTCTTATTTTGTTTTTAATTAGGGTCTAAATGCATTAGAAAATGTATCAGGAATATGCCCATTATTTGCATTCACTCGTAGTCGGGTAGTCGTCGCTCCATATTCGCAGATTGTTTTTAGATAACAAATTCACCCGGGTATTGTCGATAGTGTTTTGTAGTTTCTTTTTCGTAAATTAATATATATTTATTTCATCTGTCTCAAAATTCTTGAGGTTCTTTCATTGTTTTTCCATGAACCCTCACTTCTCGGAATTTTTCATTTCAAATTTCATTTTGTAGTTTCGGTTTCTGTTCGATTGCGAAAGTACTGTTCAAAATCTATTTTTTATTTTTATTAAATTTGACACTGTTAATGTTTTTTAATATTTAATATTTTTCAACTGAAATTCACTTCTAATTCTTATTTTTACATTGTTATTAATTGATTATTTAAAAACCATTTCAATAAATTTATTTTATCTAAACCCTTTTCAATAAATTTATTTTATCAACACGTTTAGATAGTGTTGCTTGTATTCGCAGAATTTCTATATACAGTATTTCGAATTTCGGAGTTTTTACGGAGCATAACCCCACTCATACAGAGCGCCGGCTGTGAATAAAAGTAGCGTAAAAGTAAAGCAGGGGTAAATGAAGAGTAAATATTCATAAATTCCTGAGTAAGTTTATATTTGAACGATCCTTTTTTAAACGAATTTCGGAATGAATACAGAGACCAGTTTATAAATACAGTGGTTAGGTCTCTTCTTATTTTTCTCCTGTCCAACCTTTGCGATCTGCACTTTGAACGGTTTGACTGATAACGGTATAAAAAGTACAAAAAATATGAAATCTCGATTTTTCCTGGGCTCTCCAATTTTTTTTTTATTTTAGTTCACTCTAGCTCCACCGTTGACATCTAGTGAGTAAATGAAAATAAAGATACCGTAGGACAATTCTACGTAAAAATTCTAATTAATTTTTTTTTATGAATACTAGTTCAGCCTTTTTAAAAGGTAAATTGCTTGTTTATTTGAATTTACTAACCATCTACCTACTAAAAAAAATTATTACTTCAGTTAGTTTATGTATGCAAATATTGAGAAGAAATGAATTATAATTCTGGAAAAATAATGACCCCTTTATTTTTTAATGTAGCAAACAGGTATAATTTATTTGACTTTAACAAAACCGACAGTATTATTTTTAGTAGTGCCTCCATTAAAGTAAGTATTTAATAATAATAAAATCTTATAAACATTCCAAGGAGGAGCTTTAGCAGTGACGCAGAAATACATTTATACATTTATTAACAAGAAATTAATCCTCCCCCCCCCCCCCCGCCTCCCGATTAGGATAAGGCAAGACATCTATTTTTACCCCTTTATCTGCACTTTTTACCTCTCCTCAAGTCTTTTTTTTAACCAATAAATTAATTTTCTCGAACGTAATATGTAAAAAATGTAAAAAATCTCGTATCTTCTTTCCTTTCTCATCATTTCCGAACGTATGATATAACACATGCCATATGTTGCCATGGTTCTAAGGACCAAGTGACTGCTACCCCCGCAAATCCGAACCCACTGGAACAATTGGGCCTAAACTTCATAGTTAATGTAGATCTTGCCTAGAGGAATCTGGATACTGCATTTCACGCCTTTACGTACCTAAATAATACATAGATCTATGTTGCCCTCTCTGAATCCCTCCCCCGTAATTCCGACCCCCGTATACCAATCAAAACCAAACGAAATAGTGCAGATGGACATGGACATAGTAAGCTACATTCTGAATTTCAACCTTCTACCTAAAAAAATTGTAGAAATTATGAGGGGACGGACTGACATTATATAACCAATAAGTAGCTCCATTCTTATTCTACTTACGAGGGTCAGTCAAATGAAAACCGGAAATATTTTTTTACAGCTCCTTTATTACAGACAGAGTTGGTACACTATTTTTCAATGTAGTCCCCATCTTTTCGATGCATTTCCGCCACCGAGTCGGAAAGGCATGGATACCTCGGGAAAAAAAAAATCTTCATATAATGGAGATCTTGCTTATAGGAATCTGCATGCCGAATTTCACTCCTTTATATGCATAAATACACCTAGACCTTTTGGTCCCCTCTAATTTTAGATGCAAACGATTTAGAGCAATTGAAAAGATTAAATAAAAAGTATAAGCAGGAAATCAGATTGGCCAAGAGGCACTATCTGGACTCCACTAATAATCACTTTGACTTGTGGAAATTTGTGCAGAGATAAAAAGAAGAGCAACAAAACCTTGAAACCAGAAAATACGTCTGACTCTTTGAAATGGATCGATGACCCATTCAAAATAATCTTACCCACTACTGCCAAAGCAACCAGCCATAGGTCTAATGTGGAGTTACGATTGCCCAACAACTTGCAACAGGAAATTTATTGGACCACAAGATTGATCAAACTTAAGAAAAACCCTGGTGACGGCGTCTTAAACCATAAGGTCTTAAGGCATTGGGGATATAGCGGCAATTATTTGTTGGCCAACCTTATACAAACTATATGGGATACAGCTGAAATTCCTAAGGAACTTAAGCTAGCTACAATCTACCCGATATATAAAACGGGAAATGAACAGGATATCAAAAATTACAGGCCAATTTCGGCCCTACCATCCATCTCGAAGATTATTGAAAAAATTATCTTTACGCCTATGACGCTACACCTATGGGAACATATACCCAAAAGCCAATATGGAGGCAGGCCTCAAACGACCACTCAAGACTTACTCCTTACCATCTTACTAGAGGCGGTTAAAGCGCTCGATAAAAACCGTACTTTTGTAACCTTATACCCTTGATTTTTTGATCATCACACAATGGGTGCCAATGTAAGTGCCTTTTTGCCTCACGTTGTGGCGCCAATGTATGCTTATGTCGTTGACTTCACAATAAATAAGATGGGTGCCAATGTAATCTTATAACCTTGATTGGACCACCCCCCCTTCTTCTTAAGATCAGAATCCAATGCAATGAATTCTAAGACAGCTAGCTCAATAAAATGCTCAAATAAATTCAATATACAAAATCAAGGACACAGGTTAGGTTCTTCTAAAAATGGCAGGTTGTGACTTATTTATTTCAATAAGGAAAGCAGGGTTTGGAATTAAATAAATATTCTCTTTATTTCAAAGGTAAATAAACCAACGAGACACAAAGTTAAATAAAGCCTTAAATCTAAATGAAGAAAAAGTAGATAGATCTTAACACGAAAGAAGAAAGTTAATACTAAAATTCCCAAGTACTTATATCTAATATAACATGCAAAATTCAATAAATATCAATAAATCAATTTGCTCTGAGGAAAGAGATAGTTCTACTCAAAATTCTATTTCTAGAAAGTTCTCTCAAATATATTTCTTTATCGTACCTTTTGTCATGACACTATTAGATCAATATATCAAATTTCAGTCTTTACTTACAATTGCGAAGTTCAATCACCTGCAGACTTGCCAAGCACTTTTAATCCACTTTGTTACACTAAAAACACCTTTGTGTTTAACAGGCCATAAACTATATCACTTAACACTCTGAAGCACAAAAACACATCTGAAGAAAATCCGGATCGATTAGTGAGTGAGTCCATTGGAAGTCTCAAAATGTCCCCACTAAGTTCAACAGAAGATCTCGCATAATATGCCGTTGTCTTCTTCTCTCATTGTCAGGTTCCTAATTATGCCTGTCGCTTGAAGAAAAAATCACGTTGCTCTGAAGAATATCTCGTTGCTCGTTTACAATTTCTCTGAAGAATATCTCGTTGCTCGTTTACAATTTCTCTGAAGAATATCTCGTTGCTCTGAAGAATATTAGGGTTCCAATTTCCACATTTTAATTCTAATTATAACAGACGACTCTGAAGAATATCAATTACACACATGTTCCATTTCAATGTTACTTAGGGTACGTTTCTTACTCCTTACAATCCAAAAAAGATATGCATCTCAATGAAATAAAAGAATGAAGAACGAAGAACTAAACAAAAGGAATCTGGTTAAATTCAACTAGATTGACAAGGACATCCCTCTTTGTTTTAAATTTTGAATTTTCGGTTTAGTTGTTGGAATTAGAAAGTCAAATTGGGGTTTCGAGGCGATGCCACCCACACCAAGGGTTTTTTCCATTTATAATTTGATGAGCCAGCTCACACCATGAATTGAGTTATAGAAATCAGCCTAGCTACTTGACTAACTGTGGAAGTTGCACAGCAGCGTTTTTCGCAAATGCTATCTCTATTCAATTCCCAAAAATTTCCATTACTTCAAACCATGAACTGAACCTTAGAAATCAGCCTAGCTACTTGGCTAACTGTGGAAGTTGCACAGCAGCGGTTTTCGCAAATGCTATTTCAAGTCCATTCCATAATTTTCCGTTAGTTCAAACGAGAGGAAAAGGCGTGCGGCCTTCCTCTAGCAATTCTCAAATATGACTCACACAGAAGTTTCGGTTTCTCTATTATTTATAGCTTCGCGAGCATCTGCTTTTCTCCCCTCTTAACAATTCACAAGTTTCAAAGTGAATAAACCATAAAAATAGCAACGATCCCAAATACTACACAAAATCCGTGTTACAAACAATTCATTAAATAAATCAACATATCTATTTATTGGGGGATTCCAATGATCAGTATCAGCAATACTTATTAAAATTCGAAAAGAACGTCTCTTCCTGTCATTGCTCCACCCCTCCTGTTATTTCACAATCGTGTGCCTTCCAATAATTATCCAAATTTATAATTCTACATTATCTCCACTTGAAATGCCACTACGTCAAAAACACTTATATTACTATATTCTCACAAAGAAATCGAATAATACCCTCTATTATTCCTATGATCAATTCTATTATAAAACGATTATTTTACCTAACACGTGATAACGTCACACTTTCGTCATAGTCTCTGTTGACTTGGCCAAGGCGTTTAACTTGGTTTCACGACCACAGCTTTTTGAAGATATTGAAGCATATGGTATTACGGGCCCATTATTGGCCCTAATCCGTGACTTTTTTGTTGACCGATTTAATATCTTATCCTATGACCCGAATAAATTTTCTCATCCGTCAACACGAGGAATACCACAAGGATCCGTAATAAGTAACATCTTTTTTGCTACCTTCCTTGCTTCGATATTCCACTTATCGCTCTCTTTTAGACTGAGAGCATATGTTGATGACATCATCCTTACGAAAATATACGAGGACTATTCGGAAAGTAAAGTTAACCAGGATATATCGAGTGATATAGATAAAATTCAAGCATGGTGTCAAGCGCGAGGAATGATGATTAACCAAGAGAAAACCACCATCTTGATTATCAAGAAGAAACCCATTCAATCTAACTCGCAGAAAATTCTTGGAATAATATTTGACAGTAACCTGAGCTTCATCGCCCATACGGAATATCTGTTAGTACAACTTAACAGATTACGTTTTCTGACTCGAAAATTACGACAAACCCTCACAAAGAAAGAAATCATTATTATTATAAAAACAAAAATTATTCCCAAGATTACTTATGGCCTATCGATATGGGCGATATCAACTAAATATGCACTCGAGAAACTGAAGGTGGCATATAACAACATTATCCGCACGGCCTTAAATATTTATGTCCAACAATCTATAACGCAAATATGTAACGATCTAACTATTCCCACCTTTAATACGATTGTCATCTTGGCTAAATTGAAAGAACTGATTAAAGCCTTTTACCGTCACTCCCATCCTGCCAACTTTATCACAGCTTGGATTGTTAGTAGTCCACGATCCAGACTACAAAACCAACTCTTGATTCAACCACCGTCCATCATTTCTTCCATTAGAGAAAGATATTTTCCGTTCAATTGTATAAAGGATTGGAATGCCATTCCCCTAGAATATCGTCAAAAAATTTGGAAATGTGACAGAAAACCCTGTAATGATCACATACGACATGCTCATATTATCTTAACTAACTACTTTCTAGATCGACAAACCTCATAGTTTGGGGGTTTAATTTTGTCCACTTGGACGCAAATATATAATAATTTTCACCCCTAAAACTCCGACCTTAGTGAGCTAATCAAACCAAACTAAATAGTGATGGTGCACATGCCCATAGTAAGCTACATTACGAATTTTAACCTTCTACCTCAAAAAATGTCGAAATGATGAAGGGTGATTCAAATCGTGTGTAAAATAAAACCAATAAGTAGCTCCATTTTTTCGCTACTTAATATTATGCTTATAGATTATGAACACTTAATATTATGCGATTTCACGTGCGCGCGCCGATGCCAATAATGCTTAAAAGATGAACAGAAAATAACAATATATTCCTTCTTGACAAATCGATTGTTATATGACATGCCAGTATCTTTGAATTCTTTACACTCACTGTTTTAGCACGTGAATTGGACTTGAAGGGGTCCACGAAAAATTCTGAAAAGTTGATACGGCCGAGCTAAGACTTTGATGGTCATATTTCTGAAAACAGAATTTGAAAAAGTTAATCCGTTTTCAAGTTATCGTGCAAACGGCGGACGGACCGCCGGATAAACGTACAGACCAAGAGCGCATTCTTATAAGTATCTTTTATAATAATGATAATTAAATAATATTGTTGAACCAGATCATTGTTGATTAAGTTCATTGCTGCCACACGCAAAGAGAGAGAGAGAGAGAGATAGCTAATAAAAAGTACATCAGTATGAGGAAATACAAGGCCTTTCGGTCCTTATGCAGAAGGACCTTTTTCAGGGTTTTTTTTTTATTGAATTAAATAAGCTGATATTCTCATCAGAAGTAACAGAAAATTACAAACATTCAAAATTAATGTTTAATATATTGTTATGATATTATTGTTTCAAAATGCTATAGTAAAAGATATGGTAATTACGAGGGTTGGGGCATAAGTCATGGCAACTTTTTTTGTGAGAATTTGACCGTGGGTGGAAAATGCGAAATATATAGATGGAGGAAAGGACAAGGAATGGAGGAAATGTACGGACATTTAGCAACACGGAAATATTTTGCTCTTCATGTTTATTAAGGTAGTTGATATAACATTACAACTTTCATGTTCCAGAATCATTATAGCACACCTACCCGTTCTACCCAGGATGTTTCGTAATTGGTGTGCCGTCTTTAGGTCCAAATAACGACTCAAGGGGAACAGATTGGGGGAAAATGAATATTGATTATTTGGTTTTAATGTCCCCTAATTCAGAATAAAAACATTTCGCGTCCCTGGGGGTGAAGGGGTAAATTTTGAAAATTTTAATTTTGTAGGAGTAGGGGTTAAAACCATGTGTTATTCAGAAAGTTGTAAAATGTGGGTTTAGCAAAAAACCCGGTGAAAAAATCTCATGCCCTGCCCCCTTTATCGAGTGGGTAAAGTGAAAGGTATGGCTAGCCGATGTGGACAAAAACCATACTTATTAGAAAACAGTAGGGCTTACATTTGGAAAATTAATGAGAATGAATGAGTCGTTACCCTGAAAAGCTAATAAACTCGACCGGGCTTTTTACCCCAGGAAAAACATTATAAAATTTGACCAACACCACCTAAAGAGAAAACCTGAGCGCGAAAACGTCATAGGTAGTCATGTTTAATCGCATTTCTACCAATAGTAAGCCCTAAATTATGACTAGGTCGAGGCTAACGAGAAATATAGGCTCCGGTACTGAAAAGTCACCTGATCAAGATAGGTCTAGTAACAATCCAACCTTCATTGTTTCCAACAAACAAAAAAAGACGGATTGTCAAAATCCATGATGGAAACAATGAAGGTTACATTGTTGCTAGACCTATCTAGGTCGGATGACTTTTCAGTGCCTGAGCCTGTTTTTCTCGTTAGCCTCGTGACTAGGTATAATGATGTAACAATGTATGAAATTTTCGCGCTCAGGGTTTGAGTGGAGGTGGTGTTGGACAGACAATGCAACTTTCATTGTTTGCAACAAATGAAATACACGGAATGGTTTTATGTTTGTTGTAAACAATAAAAGTTGCATTGTCTGTCCATAGCCTTCTATATTCAAGGCCTGATCACTGAAAAAAAATGGCGACGAATTGAGGCCAACTGTCTGTGTGAAATAAGCTGAAATAGAAGAATTATTTCACAAATTTGCTTTAATTTTTTTACAAAATCTAACCAAAATAATTAATTTATTACAAAAACTAATTTTTGCGGATTTCTAACATCATAATATATGCTTTCAAAATTTTTCATAAAAAAGATGTTTTTTCTCTTTCTCCATAGATGGCTCTACTTTGAAAAAAAATGAAACTACATTTATTTGTACCACGGTCTATAGATATTCATGGTCATCGAGCTCCATTGTTAAAATGAAGCTAAAGTTTCTAGCTCCCAATAGGACGGGAACTCTATTGAAAAGTGGCGCTGCAATCGGCCCAAAAACGCCTGCAGCGCCGCCCTATCGATAGAGAGAAACTTTACTTTCATTTTCAGTTTCAATGAAAAACTTCTATCGCAGGTCACGGTCGATCCTGGTGCGATCTATGCGGCACCTGGCGCGATCTGTTTTCCTTAGCTTCTCGAAACAATGGAAAATGGCCGAAGATCGATGACCATGAATATCTATAGACCGTGATTTGCACGTATGTTTATTTGTTTATTTGTTACTTTGCAAGCAACGGGCTATGACAGCCCAATAACAGCTTACAATAAAAAATAATACAATGATATAGTATAAAAAATAAATACAGTATAAATAGAATAAGTATTGCATTATTAAATATAGACAAGGAAAGTAATTATAAGATAAATATAATAGTTCAAAGTCGTTTTTAACATAGTGATTATAATTTTAAAAGATTTAAAAGTTGACTGTTTTGATTGAACATAAAGTCATTTAAATAAACAAAGTTCAAAACTTAGATTTCGTTAGAAGATTAAAGCAAGTTTGTGAAATAATTCTATATTTCAATTTATTTCACACACACAGTCGGCCTCAATTCGTCGCCATTTTTTTTTCAAATCAGGCCTTGAATATAGAAGGCTGTGGTCTGTCTCAGTTTGATGACGCAGTGCTCACCGAGTGCTAAGGCCTTATCTTTAGGTGGTGTTGTTATTAAAAAAGTAATTTTCATTGTTTCCATCTTGTATTTAACAATCAGTGTTTTTTCCTTTGTTGGAAACAATGAAGGTTGGATTGTTAATAGACCTATCTTGGTCAGGTGACTTTTCAGTGCCGTAGCCTGTATTTCCAACATCTCTTAAAACTAAAGCTTGTACACTGAAAATTTATACATTGTTTTATCATCATAAAAAGGCATTGTTAATCGTATTTCGAGCCCCTTTGTTAAAATGAAGCTAAAGTTTCTAGCTCCCGGTAGGGCAGGAACTCTATTGAAAAGTGGCGCTGCATGTACAATCGGCCTAAATGCATCTGCAGTGCTGCCCTATCGGCAGATAGAAACTTTACTTTTATTTTCAGTTTCAGTGAAAATCTCTATCGCAGGTCACGGTCGGCCTTAGTGCGATCTATGCGGCACCTGGCGCGATCTGTTTTCCTTAGCTTCTCGAAACAATGGAAAATGGCCGAAGCTCGATGACAATGAATATCTATAGACCGTGATTTCTATCAATAATAAACCCCAAATTGTGACTTCTTAAGGTGATGTAACAATGTATGAATTTTCAGTGCACAGGCTTTCTTTCTAGGAGGTGTTGGTATTCTCGTTAGCCTCGTGGTTATATCCCTCCGACGTAAACCGTAACTATTTCGGTCTAACTGCCGCGCTACCTCAAACAGTTCCCGGTAGAGCGAATCCAGCTTATCGGTTTATTCGCTTTGCTTCGTACGACCCGCTGATGCACTAATGCCCGCTCGCCGAACATGAACGTTAGGGATTTCTTCTTCCGACGCATTTTCCGCCAACGATTGCAATAGGCCTTGTGTATTTGCTCCTCATACTTCGAGCGATGGGATCATACTTCGAGTCTGGGGAATTAGCAAGAGAGTCCATTCCAGTCATCAATTCGTCAGGTGAATATTTGGTCTCGTCCTGTACGGTGGCTCTTAGAGTAAAAAGGATCCTCTCAAGGTTCTCTTCCCAACGATGGTAAGGTTGGTTTTCCATGCATGGACGCAACTTCTCTCGGATTGATCGCATGTATCGCTCTTCTGGATTTGTTCGGGGGCAATATGGCACGCTGTACAATCCGCCAATTCTTCTTCGAAATCAAGAACTTGTGGACCTTGTCGTTTCGGAAATAAGCTGCATTATCGTGTAAGACTTGGTCGGGTCTGCCCCAACGTTTAACACAGGTATCCAGAAATTTCACCACACATCCTCTAGCGAGTGTCAGATCGTCGACCGAGAGCGAAGAAAGAAGAAAAAAAAAGCCGACGATCCGACTCGCCTTCAAAGGAAAGGGAGAGGAAGAAGAAGACGGAACAAACAGCCTAGAGAGGAGAAATTCAGTTACCCGCCACCTGTGAAGAAGAATAGTAAGGACGGAAGATTCGAGAAGGATGAAGCGAGCTGTTCATTGGATGAGAACGGCTCATTACGAAGCGAAATAAAAGGTGGACGGAGGAAGGAAAATTTAGAGAGAAAGTATTCGGAGTCGACAGCGAACAAAGGAATGAGGAGCACGATTGGAGGTCGAACCCGAGAGACAGATTCAGAAGGAAGAGGTATCGATGCCAGCCCTTTTCATTAATAAAAGAAGGCAGTCAGCGCAGCGGTTCCTTTGGCCCGAGGAATCGAACTTCTAAAATTGCTCTTTCCCACGTGAACCGCCCCGAGGAAATAGGAAGACGGCAGCGAAGAAGCCCGTCGGACGACAATCTCGATTTTACGGCCAGGCAAGTGCTGAATGTTTTAAATCAATTTATGACATTTTTTCATGTTCCCGCTCTAGCGACTTAAAAGAAACTAACGAGGAAAGCGGGTCGTATCCGAGAGGACTCCAAGACGAGTTTCCCTTGACCGATAGCCGAGGACTAAGCACGGAGGCAGTTCCTTCGGAGGAAACGAGCAACGGGTTAGCAGCAGAATCTTGGAAGCATAAGGTCTACGATACGACCCTGGCCGAGACCCCGCAACACATATCGCTTCTGGCCCATCGATTCGCCTCGTCGTCCCTGACAAGGAGTTACGTGACTCGCCCGACGACAGAGCGACAGCAACAGCGAGTCCGCCACCCACGAGCACGGAGATCAAGAAGTAACCAGTGCAAAACGCCCCGACCACGTCGAGACGTTCCATCTCGGGAATAGCCAACCGCCCTCAGGAGAGGACACTGAATTAGATTCGAGTGCCATACCGAGCCAGCGACCACAGGACTTCAGCACTTCAAGCGCGCTCCGCGTAGAGATCTCGCGCTGCGAGCCGCGCTTGGCTGCTTCGTCTCTGATTGAGGTTAATGATAAAATTTCCCCGTTTAGTGTTATATAGTTAATAGCTGAACTTAAGAATTTAAGTATAAAGTGTAATGATTCTTTTCAGCTCGCCTGTCTCTCCCAAGTAAACGCAGAGACATTCTTTATCTTGATGAATTCTCGCTAATAATTTTAAAACTTATTTTCTATGGATCCGTGGTAACTGACCTAATGGGACGTTATCCTTGCAATGGCGCGGATGGCAGCTGTCATAGTGTAAGTACTGGTGTTGGTCAGTGGGCTTCTTATAGAGATTAGTAGACAATTTATTGTTAGTGATAGAGATAGAGACATCCAAAAAAGAAACTGTCCTGATAGAGTAATTGTGAGAAAACTTAATGGAGGGGTGGATGGAGTTGGAATGGGTGATAAAAGATAAGAGTGAGTCTTCTTTGTGTGGCCAGATCAGGAAAACATCATCAATATTTCGCAGCCAGACCAACGGCTTCAAGAGAGATGTGGAAAGTAGTTTGGTTTCCACCTCCCCCATAAAAATGTTAGCATAGTTGGGAGCCATTTTGGAGCCCATAGCAGTGCCACTTGTCTGGATGTAATACTCATTGTTAAAAGTAAAGAAATTGGAGGTGAGGATGGTCCGAAGAAGAAGGCAGATAGTGTCAGTAGAAGGAATTTGGAAAGGTTTGTTAGCCTTGAGACTGTTGCGCACAGCTTTAACCCCATCATCATGAGGAATGTTAGTATAGAGGGAAGAGACATCAAGTGTGCAGAGGAAGACGTTCTTGAAATCGTAGTCAGAGTCGTTAAGGCGCTGGATATGGGAGAGAAAATCGTTAGTGTCTTTGATATAGGATGGAAGACTGGGTGGGATGTGGCGTATGTGGTGGTCGACATAAGCAGATAGTGACTCACAGAGTGTGTTGTTACAAGAGATGATCGGACGGCCGGGATTGCCAGGTTTATGTATCTTGTGAAGAAGGTAGAAACGACCAGGAGAACTGAATTTAGGAAGGAAGAAGAGGCGGGTTTTGTATCGATTTCGGAAGAGAATTCAAGCTGAGAGAGGGTATTTTGAAGTATGGTTTTGAACGTGTCAGTAGGATCGGAGGTTAGTTTCTTGTAGAACGTAATATCAGAGAGTTGTCTATTAGCTTCGTTAATGTAGTCAGAGGTGTTCATAACAACAATAACGCCTCCTTTATCTGCTGGTTTAATTGTTATATCAGGGTTATTGCTAAGGCGTTTGATACAAAGAAATTCGTTATTGGTGAGGTTAGGAAGAGGTTTTTTAATATTTTTAGTGATGGAGAGGATGTCGTTTAGTATGGACTTGATGTAAACTTGAAGTTCAGGATTGATGTCATGAGGAGGGGTCCAGTCGCTGGGAATATGGAAGGTTGAGTTGGTAGCGGGAGTAGAATTGGAAGGATTAATGCAAAATTATAGACGGGATCTGAGGGCATGGCTGAAGTTATCGACAGAGGAAATGATATCAAAAGTGTCAAGAGTATTAGGAGTGGGACAGAAGGAAAGGCCTTTGGACAGGGTTCTGATCTCGAGAGACGAAAGTTTAGTAGTTGATAGATTAATAACCGCGGTTTTGCCAAGAGTAGAGGAGCTGGAGCTGGTGGAGGGAGGTGGATCGTTTTTAGACAGGGAGTTCAGAAAATAGGCGGATAACGGATTAGACAGAAAGTGGGATTTATTAGGGAAGGAAATGTGGTGTCTCTTTTATTTTCCGAATAGTGTTGGACTACACTCGAACAAACTCCGAGGGTTCGCCGCTTTCTGGAATAGCGGTAACTAGAAACAATCGATTCTGCCCACTGCTCATCACACAGCAACATTACGTTGAAGTCCGGTTCCCTCTACGCGCCTTCCAAACGTGGAACAATTGGAGGATTCCGACATCACCGAATACGACGAATGAACTTTGATTCCATTCAGAACTTTAACTTTGTATTACCATTATTGATATGATTAAATCTACATTGAAATTTCTGAATCAGTTTCCCTCCTCCTTTCGCTCTTCACGATACCCGTAAACCAATTAATTAATTTATTAATTAAATTAAGAAAAAGTCGTGAAAGTGAGGCTTTCCACTGGCTGCGCCTCGATCTAGCCTGTAAAGGTGTCCACAAGCAGACCGCGGCAGGGGCCTAAGGCCAGGCGTGCACTGAGGTGGTAAGCAAGTGGAGTAGGAGTGGCGTGGTGGTTAAATGGCAAGTGGAATTTTTAAACCTATGTAAACAAATGCGAACGCGCATATCAAGGTGGAGTGGAAGTGGCGTGGCGCCAGTCTGGTGCCACTCGTCTCCGACATGTTTAATTTTCGAGTGGCATGCCACTTCGCTGCCATTTGCTAGTACACATTCGGGTAGGCAGAATGCGAAACAGCTGTGTATTGTTATGAGAAATTTGTGTCTTTCTTTTGAGGCACATAGTATTTCAAGTAATTTGCAAAATGTTACTTTCATCATTCGGTAAAAACGTTTGAATTTATCGTCGTTAAAATTTAAATCATATCTATATACGTTGTATACTCCATATTTTTTTGTGCCAAAGAGGGTGAATCCAAGGACGCATTTTTCTGCGATGATTTTGTGTATTAAAATTAGCAAGTAGCACAAAAAACAGAGAATCTTCATCTTCTGAGGACGACATACTAAGTGGCAAGTCGGTGGCACGATATGATACTTGCCACTTCAGTGCGCGTTAAACCACTCCCACACCACGTTGTTGTCACTCACTTCTTAACCACGCCACTGCCATAACACATCAGTGTGCGCCCTGCTTAAATGCGTCCAAGGACCACAGCACCATGGGTCCTGTCACACAATGTCTCAAATATTGTACCGGCTGCCTTTGATTCCGCGGTTTACATTTTGACAAGACAGACACCGTTGAGTATGTTGGTGAATGTCTCTCATCCAGTAATACCGTTTGGTCATGAAGCGAGACATTTTCCGGGCACTAGGATGTATTAACGGCCCGTCTCGGTGCCAGTAGCCAATTAACTGTGTTCTCATGTGCATCGGGACGTAGATACGTGTGAGTAAAGGATCCTGTTTGCATAATATAGTCTTTAAACACCTACTTGGAGTTACGGGTCCCTCGTGATCGCTGAGAAAATTTTGGATAGTCTGGGTCTTTAACCTGCAATGCGGACCAGTTGAATGGCTCTGTGCTTTGGGATCACGTGGCCAAAAAATAGCAATTTTTTATCCCCCATCCTCTATGTGGTTACGATGTGGAAAATCTTTAAACCCCCTCCCCCTAAAAACCACATGGCCATTGGCTCACCCTGCTCCATTTTTAAAGTAATAAAGAAAGTTCTGGTCGTATTCATTTCGTCACTTTCACTTTTGGTCACATTCACTTCGTCCCAAGATCGTTTTGTCAATCAGTCGACTCGACACATTCATCTCGTCACATTAAATTCGTCCCTGATTCGTTTCGTCACTCAGTCAACTCGACACATTTAGATCGTCACATTTATTTTGATACATACAATGCAACATATGATGGGTACACTTGAAATAACTTGGGTTTAATTGGACCCTGGGGAGTTACTTGGGCCCAAATAGAATCTAAATGGGATTTAAAATTTAATTTCGGTCTCGTCCCCGTATTCTCCCGCGACTAGACGAGACTATTCTACCGCAGTTTGCAGTGATAGAATTATTTTCACTCGATAATTAACAGATGACCCCGCGTGATTATCAAATGCATTTGGTACCAGAAAATAAATTCATCAGGGATGGATGAAAGGATATCACGCAATGGCATGTGATGAAAGGAGACGTATCCTATAAAACCTGCTCCTGAAGATATTTCCACTAGCTAAGGAAATGTAGGGGGTTGAAAGAATAATAGGAAGACCTTTCAATTTAGACGTTTTTTCGTATATCTAGAAAAATACTTGACGAATAATCCTGACACTTCATGTGTGTTAAGAGCATGTTACACCTCATATATTTCAGCGAAATATTTGCCCCAAAGACAAATAAGGGACCAGTAACAAATTGGGATCACCCTGTAAAAAGTGATGTTTGAAATGCGTTTGAGCTTAGCATATGATTAGGAAGCTTCCTTTATTTATCTGTGTTTATTTGTATGAGAATAGCGCGTATATTCATGGCGATATAAAGGTTTCTGTAAAAAAATAGAATTTTTTTGTAAGTTTTTGTTCATAACATGCACGGTTTTCAACTCGCTGCAATGTCATTTTCAGGAAACTTGACAAACTACAGCAGAGATAAAATCCTTCAATCAGAATATTAAAATATTCATATTTGATGAAATATGAGCATTTTTACTAAATAATGTTTATCTGAGCATGCGCAAACGTTACCAAAATGCTTTTTGCATAATTTATTAGCCAAATGTATAGAGCTACTTTTATAAAAAGCCCAAACAAAAAATCCTGAAACTTCAGAAAGATATCGCCGATAGAATGAGTTGAATTTTAGTGACTCTCAAAAATAAACAAAACGATAAGGGGTTTTCATATGCTAAGATAAATAAAAAAATAATCCTCCTAATCATATGCTACAGATACAACGCATTACAGGGTGATCCAAAACATAATTGTTTTTTTTTAATTTATGGCTGGTCCCCTATTTGCCCTTGGGACAAAACTTTCGCTGAAATATATGATATGAGGTATAACATGCTCTTTACAGCCCTAAAGTTTCAGGATAATTCCTGAAGTATTTTTCTAGATATACGACAAAACGTTTAAATCGATTTGTTCCTATTATTTTATCCACCCCTTATAATTCTGCCTGTGTAAGCCGCAGTAGAAGATACAGATATTCTCACGTCTAATCGCGAGAGTTCAAGGAGACGAAGTCGAAAATAATAGATTTTAGATTCTATTTTTCCTGAATAATTGAGAACGGGCTACGTTAATATATATTTTGACTTTACTATAAATGTAGTACACGCTAAGTGAATTCGATAGTAATTATTGCAATTACATATTAATATGTTTTATTAAGTCTCTATAGTCATTTTTTCATGAGAAGCCCCAGAAAATTACAATCACCACTTACAGAGATGAGACGAAGTTGACCTAAATATGTCGACTCGCCTAAATGATTGGTTTGGTTTGATTGGTATTAATGTCCTTCTCAACTGCCATGGTCATTTCAGGACGGCATTATAGGGGCCGCAAATTTTGCCTCGCAAGGGTTCTTTAACGTGTAGCTGGCAAACGACTACACGGGGCCAACGGCTTTACTTCCCTTCCGAAGGAAGTGCGTGATCTTAAGATTTTCCCCCTGAAAAAATCCTCGTCGTCCTCGGCCGGGATCGAATCTGCGTCCTCGGGCATCAGAGGAGATCACGCAACCACTGAGCCACCGAGGCCAATTCGCCTAAGTGACAAAATGATTCCACCTAAATGACAAAATGTGAATGTGGCGATTTGAATGAGACGACATGAATGTGACCAGAAGTGGCTATGACCAAGTGAAATTGCTTGTTAACATCCCTTGATCCATTCCCAAAAGACCACGTGTCTACTACCTTACCCCCGTCCCCCCTCAGGTGGTCAACAGGGCCAGTTCTTT